>BMAU01002903.1:642500-863920 GCA_019973935.1 Trichonephila clavipes | reverse complement strand
AAAAAGTAGACCGCTTTCGAAGTGAAATTCAATTAGCGGGTCATCCACTGAGATGGTTAAATTATAAACCGTACAAAGTTTTAAGATAAGTATTAAATTTTGTATATAATTTTATGGTATGCCCATAGGGTCACTAGTAATTATTAAACTTGTTCTTAACTTAGTACTGTTAAATTAATTATGAAATAGTTTGTGCAGTACTGATACATTTATAAGTGTATTATATCAGTGTAAATGTGTACTTTATTTTTTTATTATGTCAGAATGTATTTTGTTTTACTTCCTCTCAGTTAAATATAAATACTTTTTACTAAAACACAATTTTTTGTTTTCGACTTTTCGATATTCTAGCGCTTCCTTTGCATGGTTATCATGCCTCCTAGGAGGTACACGCCACAGTTTGGGAACTGTGTATATACTGCTGTATAGATCTATATATACACTGCTGCATAGATCACATGCATGTCCTTATAACATGAATTAAATAAAAAAAATGAAAGGATATTTTAACTATCCACCATCTGCAAAGGAGAATGCTTTTAATATTTTTAATATATGGCGGTTTCTTGTAAATATTGCCGAATTATTTTTTATATTGTAAGATGCAGCTGAAAAATAACTGAATAATAACTATTTTATTCTCATTTTGTAGAATTTACATATAAAAAATTCCTTACAATTAGAAAACAAACATATCTCTAATTTATTAACTAAAATTTTATGGACGTATATATATATATATATATATATATATAAAAGTGGGCCACAAAAGCGTTCGTACACTTGCAATTTCCTAAAAAATTTATGTTTTCGACTAATAGAAATAATTATATTGGAATTGTAACTTTTTTGTGATATCTGCAATTTGTTCTTAATGGAATGACAATCAATTTTTTTTAAAAATAGGACAGCTATTTTTTTAAAAAAATTAACAATAAAAAAACTGCTTAAAAATTACGCCACATAAGTCTTCGTACACTTAGCCAAAATTTCAACATAGCTATAAGTATTGTATTTCTTTCTTAATTTAGTACTTAGGAGGATATATTTTAGTAATCACAATAACTTGTAAGCGTCCTGGCATAGATTTAATCAGTGTTTGCGTCGATTTTGAAACATTATTTTGTGATTATTGTTTTTACTTCGCACTATTTGTTTATATGTCATGTTTTCTTTTTTTAAGATCAAATTCTCACCATATATGTTCTACTGGGCTAAATAAAGTGATTGAGGAGGTGTTTTCAGAATTTGGGGACAGTTATAGAGACACCAGCGGTGTACATTGAGAGCAGTGTGCTTGGCGTCATTATCCTGTTAAAAAGTGAAGTCATCTCTAATATCCAAATTTTGGGTGGATAATTTAAAATTTCGCTTTAAAATATTTAAATAGAGCTCATGATTCACAATACCATTCAAAAATACCAAATTACCTAATCCTGAAGCTGATTTACACCCCCAAGCAGGAACACTTCCACTTCCATGGTTCATTGATTCAACTGGATTCTTTTGGAATTAAGTCTCAGAAAATTTAAAATTCACAGCAAATTGATTTGGATGACAGAAAATTCAACATTTTTGTTTCCGTTGGGCTTGTAAATGAAATGAGCTAAAGCCTAAATAATAATAGCTTGGAAATGAAAAAATTAAGAATTTAATCCCATGAGTTCAAGTGGAACAAGAACTCCTTCACCTCCATGCTTGGAGGAGGAAGTGTTCTTACGTGGGGTGTAAATCGGCATCAAAATTAGGTAATTTGATATTTTTGACGGTATTCTGAATCATGGGCTCCATTTAAATATTTTAAAGCGAAATTTTAAGTCGTCCACCCAAAATTTGAATATTGGAGACAACATTTTTTAATAGGAGAGTGACGTCAAGCGCACTGCTCTCAATGTACGCCGCTGGTGTCTCTATAACTGTCCCCAAACTCTGAAAACACCCCCTCAATCCCTTTATTTAGGCCAGTAGAATATATATGGTGAGGCTTTGATTTTTAAAATAGAAAACAGTACATATATATATATAAACACAAAATGTGAAGTAAAAACGCTAATCATAGAAGAGAATAGAGGAAAATCGATGCGAAAATTAAAAAATTGATTAAATCTACACCAAGAATTTTAAAAGTTCTTGTGGACTCTAAAAGATATCCTACTAAGTACTAAAGTAAGAAAAAAATACAATATTTAAGGCTAAGGCTATGGATTTAACTGTACGAAGACTTTCGTGGCGTAATTTTTAAATAGTTTTTTATTACTAATTTTTTTAAAAAAAATAATTATCTTATTTTTAAAAAAATTGATTATGTCATTCCATTAAGAACAAGTTGCATATGCCATAAAAAATTACAATTCCTATATATTAATTTTTATAGGTCGAAAACATTAAATTTTATAGGAAATTGCAAGTGTACGAACACTTTTGTGGTCCATGTGTGTGTGTATGGGTATGTGACTGTGTGTGTGAGAGAGAAAGAGTTAGTATAAATGCATGTTTATGGTCACTATCCACAAATAGAGTAACATTATTTTTTTTCTTTTACTCTCTTTATCCTCCGTCGCTAAATATTGATAAAAACAATATACTTTTTAGAATATTTATAACTTCTCTAAAGATTCGAAATAAATGGTTTTCAGACTTTAAAATCTTCTTAATTTTTTTAAATAGATCTCGAAAACTTTTTTGATGAATCCTTTAATTCGCAATCAGTAATGCACTGCACAAATAAAAGCTTAAAAATATTATTGGACAATAAATATTTCTTGTACCAATAAGTAAAATAAAATAATTTGCAAGAGGGTATCATATGATATGTACTATGTATCTTTACGGTAATAGGTTTTAAGATAATAATCGTCTACACACCTCATATAAGAAATTTTTACAACTAATCGAAAAATTGAATTTTATTGACTATCCATGTAATAAAACGTACAATTCTTCATTGAAGGCAAAAGACGAAAGAGAAAAAAAATAAGCGTAAGTCACAAGGCATTTGAACTAAAAATAAATATTCGAAAGTTTATAGTAAACGTAGAGCCATCATCGATAATATTCTGAAAATTTAAGAAAACCTGCGATTACCAAGAACAATATTTATGGTTTTAGTTAGAGATCACACATCTGTTTCTTGAAACAAAAACATAACTATTACCTCTCTTATAAAAAGTTTCTTCCAGAGGAGGTCGAAGACATTCAGTGGCTTCTCTTTTAACAGAAACAAATACTGATAAGACGATAAAAATAAGAATGTATTTTTGTTGTATAGATGAAATGAAAAACACTTAAAAATAATATATTTGCCCCGAGGGCAAATACATGCAAAAAGAAATAGGATAAAAATTTACGATCCAATCACCATGAACAAGACAGATAGCATAAAAATATTTACTTGGTTATGGAGATCAATTCCAATAGTATTTGAGATTTTAGGGGCTAGAAAAAAATTATTTCGCCAAGGCACGTGGGAAAGACGATGCGATTTAACGTTTTTAAAATTAAAATATAAAGTTGTATAAGCGTTTTCAAAATAAAGTTAAATTACAAGAATCCATATAAGGTAGGGTTCCGTTTTAAATCTATAAGATGCTTCTTTTTTACACAATAATAGAAGGAAAACTTTAAAACTTGCGCTAAGGTGTATAAAGGAGTGTGTTTGTAATGAATTTAATGTATTTTATAAAAGTCCACCATTTTGAGTTTTGATGAATTATTTTTAGTCCGTATAATACTAAAGTTATTCTCTAAAAATATATTGCACACAGGTATGCAGAACACTTTCTTATACAAAATTTGATATAAATGAACTTTTTTAATATAAATTAAGTGTGTTAAATTTTAACCGTAAACTTTTAAAACGATACATTAATTTCTGCATTTTGTAATACAGAAAAATATTTAAGAAAGTTATCTGATATTTCCCACTAAAAGATTATTGTACTTTTGATACAGATATTTAAAAGATATATGTACAAAATCCCTTATAATATTTTTAAAAAGATTAAATTTAATTATCATTATTTATGAAGAATTGGATTACATCAACAAATGCAAATGACGTTGAAAATAATTTAAGTAAATAAAGGATTAGGTTAAGTGGGATTTTTATATTCAGTTTCTAAATCAGTTCTTACTTGCCACTTTAATAAAAGTGGAATTATTTATATTTGTTTATCATTATTATAGAAAGAGTATTCATACATTTATAGATTCAAAATTTAATGAAATTATATTTTATTTTTCGTAAAAATTGTTAAGTATTTTTAAAATAAAAATGTTAATTTTATTAAAGAAAACAGTGTTTGTAAATGTTTTAAAATTCTTCCAATGCAAAGATCATGTTTTAAAATTTGTGATCTCATTGGGTTAAATAATTTTTTTATTCAAATTATTAGAGACTAGACTGTACTCTACAACGGTATGGACAGTAATTTTTTGCTATTACCGCTTTTAACTCGTTTTTCATTTGGTATACATCGAGTTTTCCTTCTAAGTTCTTGAAGGAAGATTAGAAATGGGCACCTTCTGATCCGAAAACGAATATCTGAGCCACCAGACCAAAATTATCATCATGACATGGAGGCTATTACTGGTTTATATAGATATTACATCGCCACCACTACCCCCTTGCCACTGATTCAAATATTAGGCGAACGAACGATACCATATTTGCGGCGAGGGCGTGAGCAGTTGCGTCACTTTGAGTGCGTTGGCATTGTGAGTTGTGTCATTCATGCTTGATGGCTTTTAAGTTGCGTCATCGTGTGTGACGCCTTAATTGCGTCATGTGTCTGACGACTTGGTTGCATTTGCGATGGATAGATAGCGCCACGACTGATGCAGTTATTTTACACGGCCAGAGTAACCAATGAAGGAGGATTAGAACTGGGTACCTTCCGAACCAAAAACGAGTACCTTAACCAACATTCCAAAACGATCATCTTCGCATGGAGGCTATTACTAACTAAAATAAATAACACACCACCACATTCTCAAGAATTATATTTTTAGTTAATTGAACATAGCCGAATCTTTCCTTGACCATTCAAATTATGATCTCATAATCGCATTATTCCATTCAATATGATTTATGCGTGATAGATTATTTGAGTCTATCTACACGCTTCTCTGTTATTTATTCTTTTTATATCCACTATTCTGTATTTTCAGAGCTAGATTTTAGGAGGTAGAAATTCTCTTGTACATGGGTCGAGGAGTGGGTCGATTTTCTACTTTTATTACCAGAAACGTATGGGTTACTTTAAATTTTAAATCAATTTAAATGTGTTACAAATCATTCATATGGTTGTTCAAGACATACAGGGTGCCCTGAAACTCAACATCGATCAGCCATAGCATGAAAGGAGAGGGTGTCACATATCAGTTCTGTGAAAAAAAACATTATTACTTGGTTGAGTAATCACAAGCATATTTTTGTAAAAGTGAAAAAATAACACCCTCTCAACTTCATTATGTACTGTGACCATAAATTTTACAATACCACAGTGATTTTTTTTCACTAACGTGATCTTACCTAGCCATGGTATTAATCATAGTCACAAATCGGGCAAAAAACTTTCCTGATTTAGTTCAAACCAACGTAGTTTGTTTGAATAGATGTTTGAGAAAATGATTTCATCTCATTTTGATACTACATAAAGCATAAATATTACATAGCACTCAACACACAGTGATTTAAAAAAATCACCCATCTAGTTAAGATTCCAAAATGGTACAGCAATTCCTACTTTTCTGTACGTAAGGAGTATAGTATAGTTTTTAGTAATGATTTCATTTACATATATATATATATATATATATATATATATATATATATATATATATATATATATATATATATATATATAGCAGTAAATAAATTAAAAAGAAGACTAATAAATCCTAAAACATCTTAAGACTACACGGTACACCCTTTTTCAAAAAATTTTTTTGGAGACAGTTACAGTAAAAATAATTGATGTTTTATATTTAGATTATATTATTAAGCTGATTCTGTAAGCAAAAAGTCAGTTTGACCAGCCATTATTTTACAATTTTAAAAAATTAGGAATTTTTGAAGTTTTTTCAAACTTTTATAAAATACTCAATTTTTAAAACTTTTTAGTAATTTTAAGTTATTTATGATTCTTAGATTATTACAAACAATATTTAGTATGGATTTGAAAATCTATTCTCTTGTTGATTTTTAATAATTATTTTTCTAGAAAAACCTGGAAAAAAAACGAAATTTCTTAAAATATCAACTTTAGCATTTTTTAGGAAAATAACTACAGTTCTCGGCCCTAAATCCATACAAACTTTTTTAGAACATACATTTGGGAGTATATACAAAAAAATTCAAGGCTCTATCTTGAACAGGAAAAAAGCCTTATGTAGGGATTAAAAAAATACTTATACCTACAAAATTAAAAGTCTGAAAAAAACGCATTTAAAGTTTGTAAAGTCATAAAACAAAAATTTATAATGCCCGTAAAACTCTAATTTTTAATATGTTATTTTCCAATGTATGTTCTACATTAAAACACTATTTTTATTAAATATGACTGAAAATTATATTTTAATTCAAAATATATTTTTGCATAATATTGATAGCATTTGTTAAGACGTCAGTTTATTCAGCTTTATCTTAACCTAATATTTCACAAATGTTTTGAAACACGAAGCATTTATGTACAAAATAATAATGATACTAACTTAAGCTAAAAATAGTCAGGTTTGCTCATAAAATTTAATTTTTTTTCAATTTTAAATTGGGGCAGTTTAGGAAGTTTTAGCTCTTGTCGTACGACTTTAGAATACTAAAATATAGTATACTGCAATATTTTTAGTATAATGTAGTTTGATACAGCAAGAAAATATTCAGTTATGTCTGCAGCATTTGAATTCAGAATACTTGTATTCGGAAGTCTAATTGCAGAATCAGCTGAGGACTGATTTTTAGATACATCATTTTCAGTAGTGTATTCCATCTCTTCGAAATATTGTTTCTCACAGGAACCCAGAACGCATTTGCCTTGGCATTTTCTCTACAGGAAAAATTAATGATAAAGCTTTTAAGTTATATAAACCATTTTTAAAGCAAAAATTGGCCATGAAATTAATCTTTATTAATTAATTATGAGAACTCAAAACATAATCAAGCAGAAATGATTTTAGAAAGGAAAATTGGAATTAATAACCATTTCAAACTAAAAGCTCAAAAATGTTTTTAATTAATTCATCTTAAGGAAACCGAGGAAGGAAAAAAGGAAACCGAAACCAAAACCATAGCTCATAAAACTTCAAATATCTTAAAAACTAATTTTCTAACAGATCTGAAATTTCGTGGCAAGCATCTCAATGATATGGGCCACCAAAACATGCACAAAAAAAATTCGGTAAAAATGAAATTTTTAGGATAATGTGTAGCCTTAAGAACAAACCGAAAGAACCAAAAACATGGAACCTTAACATATATATATCTATATATATATATATATCAATCTTAAGTGTCAAACTCAAACTAAGTTATAAATTTAAAAATTAAACGAAAAAAAAATTAATACTGAGGTGGGGGCATACCCGCCGAATGGCATGGCAGACCAACTTCCATTGTACAAATTATCTAACGATTCATACCCATTGCTCAAATTGTAAAACCGCAATTTACAGATATTATGTAGTTCTCTTTATTTGTTCCTTTTTTTCAAAATTTATTCGTGACGCTCTTCATCAATTAAAGTCATTACTGAAGCTACATAATAACAGCTAGCAGCTTGAAAATAATTAAAAATCTCCTATGTAATTGAAAACTTAAAGGGCAACATAAACTCATTTTTACAATCTAACAATTACAAAGACACACAAAATTCATGATTTCAAAAACCTAAAATTATGACAAAACAAGGTTTATATTTATTTCGTATCAAAATAAATGACGTACATAAAAGTACATTAAAATAATTTATAGTTTATTCTTAGAATTAAGTTTTATATATAGTTAAATAAATAAACACATCGAGAGATTGGCTGCAAAAAACTTACCTAAAATGTTTTCTGTTTTTCTCTAGTTTGTGAATTCCTTTCGAAAAATGTCTTTCTACTGTGCACAACTGTGAAAGTTCTATTTTTTTCCATACAACACCATTCTTTCTTCAGAAGTTAGAGAGCATTTCAACGTGCGCATTACTTACCGCTCTAACATTTGGTTTTGATTCAAAGTAAATATCAGAACAGTAAGTTATGAGCTCGACGAAAATCACACTGAAAGAAAATCTCCATTTGCAAAAACTTAAATTATAGGAAGAATCCTTGCAACTTGGAAATTAAATTACATTTGATTGTGGGTTATATGGTGTAAATGCTCATATAGTGACTTTTATGAAACTAGTAAACATTTAAAAATAATTCAAAAAACTGTTCAATTGTCATTATTATTTCTTTTATTTAAACTTTTTATATTATTATTATTCTTAAAAGTGAAATTTGAAATCTTGAAAAAATTATTAAAATAAAGTTGTAAATATTAATATATTGTGCGAAAATAATAACTAATGCACGCGAAATACAGGATCTCTTAAGCAGATCTTTATAACGTATAGTACTAAACTTAATTATAATTTTGAATCTACATTGTTAATAAATTTTTATATACTGCACCAGTGCTTCTCAAACTTTCAATATTAGTAACTCAATTTTCAATCATAATTTTTATAGCCCTTCCGAACAATGGCAATGTATTGAATGTGATAATAATGCACATTATCGCTAAATCTACAATTCGACCTTAATAATAAATCGAACAAATTATCAAAATAACTATTAAATTTTGTATTGTTACTTTTAAGTAATAAATATTTTAAGTAACTTTTAAGTGAAAGGATAAGTATTATGTATGTTATTATGTATATAGTATAGTTCAGTAGATACTTTTTGTTTTGTTTCCTTAGAGTAAATTAACAATTTTTAGATAAACTTCTTTTTCTGACCGTTCGAAATGCTGACGACCCAAACGAAGGATTTCCAAGCCCCCTTGGAGGTACACGTCCCATAGTTTGAGAAATGCTGTACTAGAAGAATAGCTGACGTTTTTAACTAATGTGTAAATGTTCGAAAGAAGTTGCAAATATTTTATTTCTTACAAAGACATAAATTATCGTAGTTATATATATATATAAATTTTAATAAGCTGAAATCAATGTGTAAAAGTATGCTTCTACAAAAATGCAGATATGTATAATAGGATGAATCGCGGTTACATGGGAGGGGAAAATAATATCACTAGGAATATTCCTGCGCAAGAAAAAATGTCATATGCGAAAAAACAATTAAAGAAAATAAATTCAAATTTAATATTGTTGCTAAGAGGTTGCATTTCGAAAAGAATTCTAAAGAATTATTATTTCTTTTTCTACAACATAAACTATGATAAATGATGATAACTCATTGGTAAGTAATGAATAATGAGACCAGTAAAGTGTAACATTGCAGCATTTAATAACCCGGCTTTTCCCAAATTTTGTGAAAAAAAAATTATTCACCCTACTGTATAAGTATAAAATGAAACAAGAAAAACACATAAGCAGTTTGTGTCATGTAATTTTTAATAAACACACATAAAATTTCCAATATACAGATAAACTAGACAATATTCACACATATTTAGACTCTGTATGTTAAACAATGAAAATGGTAGATATACAGCAACATCAACTTCAACATATTTTCCGCAAGTTAAAAGATATATGTACCCGAAAATTCGACAGCTAGGCAAGGATTATTATTTGCAAATATTGCATTACAAGGACTACAAAACATAAGCTTTGTGTACGAATATACTACAGATCATCAACAGTAATAAAGTCTTATATTACACAACAGTAAATTTGAAAGGTTAATATTCTATGTAAATCAACTTCGATAAAAAAAATACTGACCTATGCATAAGATGAAACATCCATTTTTCATTTTTATTATTTTATCTCATTCATGGATTTGTTAGATTTATACTTATAGCAGAGATAATATGTAATTAAGTTTACGTTGTTTTTTCCCCAAATTTTGGTATACATAAATTACATATTATTATTATTATTATTATTATTATTATTATTATTATCATTACTATTATTATTATTATTATAGTTTTTTTTGACAAAAATAATATAAATGAAATGATAAACAATATAAGTTTTAAATATTTTACTAAATTAGATATTTATCAAACGCTCCAATCTGAGCATTTTATATTAGTGTGTCTTAGAGAAATTGGAGAATTTATATCTAACTATGATTAAAGAAATAGACATTTGTAATATAACGTTAAGGGAATTTATAAATGTTATATAATCAGCACTTACATTCTAAAAATGATTTAAAATATTTTAAAGATAGATTAAAAGTTCATTTTATTTAAAACTCGTTAATCTGTTTAAGGTAAATCTTATAAAACTTTATTAATAATATTTGAGCTTGAGTAATCAATTTATAACTAATAAAAGTGGAGTAATTTAGTAGATAAAGGAATCGAAAAAGCCTCTTTAAAATGTTTTTATTGTTTTTCAATAATTTATTAGTTAAAAAAAATTATTTTACTACCTGAAAACGAAAAAGTACATACAAAGATGGAAATTTCTTAAATCATAATTTATGATCCTAGAAAAAAAGATTTATACACTCACATTTTAAATACACCAAGCTTTATGTAAAATGAACTTTCTCAAGATCTCAAGCTCAAAAACCGGTTTTCACAAAGTAAACATTCCATGCATATTTACAATCATTAATTGAAAATTGATTTAAAATTTGGCTGAAAAAATATTATGTAAAACATATTGAACATACCGTATACTTTAAATATTGTTATTTTAAAAAAAGTAATTTTTTCAATTGGATGTCTTAAGTACCAAAAAGTATTATGCCAAGAAATAAAAATTAAAAAAAAAACGGAGGCTTTTTAAAACATAAATATTTTTGAGCTACAGCAATAAATCAATAAAATATGATAAGTGAATATTTATACGAAATAGTTAAGCATATTTTAATGTTTACTTCCTTGCTTCTGATATGTGCTAAGCTAACCTAATGAATTTTATTGCTATTAATATATTCAGTGTAATGATATGTTTATGTATTGAGAGTTATATTTATATATATATATGGTCATAAATATTTTAATACAAGTTAACCACAATAAATTTATTAAATATTTAAACAAATATTAGAGGCTTCTTTTCTTTTTAGTTATTGAAAGTTTTCTATCTTGTTCATTAAATGTTACCGAACATTGAATTTAATTGATATTTTGGAAATCTCATTCATATTTAATAAAACCAAATCGGAAAGTAAATTATTAATTGTCTTTCCATTTAATATACACTAGGCACTACACCTTTCCAGATATTTACTATAGAGACTTTTTTTTTCATATTTGTTAGAAGAAAATATGAGCATTAATGTAATTCAAGTATTTAAATGAATTTTTCTTATAGTATATTTTTAAAGAAAATAAAAAAAAGCTTTAAAATGCTAACGTTTACGAAAAACGATGTAGTCGTTTTTGAGCAATGTATAAATAAATAAACTCTGTGTAGAAGCGATAAACTTCATCTTGTCAGTTCTTACATTTTTTATTCACAGTTTATAAATATTTCCCTCGTCCTATATCGTAATATAAAAATAACAAAACCGTAAAATGATGCTTATAAAGTAATATCTTTGACAAAAGAGGCTAATTTTTTAAAGTTTTTAACAAATTATTCTGCATATTATATGTTTTCTATGATTTTATCATCAAAACAGTATTCAATCTTGCCTTGAGTATTTAAAATCAAATTTTGTACCAAAAAAAATCAAGACTTCGAAGCCTATTATACATAATTAATGAAGACATCAAAATAAAAGTTTCAAAATAACACTATAAAGTTTTATAATAAACACACACTTTTGAGACACAGTTACTATAAGGATGGAACGATGTGCCTTATAAGAAGCAATCTGTGGTGCTATAGGAGAGCTAGTATTTATAAACATTTTTTTAATATCGCGTGCCGAATTATTTTTCTTCTTGGTGACTTCTAGGCAACTTAGAAACATACATACATCAATGCAAAATATAACGTGCGATATCAGTGAAATACATTTATCCAGACAAGTGCTTTGATAGTTTCCAAATGCTATGCGTCAAAATTTTAAAATAATTTAGCGATATAATTTCCATTTACAAGTGAACATTTAAGACATTCAAGGCGTAATATTTACATGAATGTACATAAAATTCGACATTTAAAATTCAAAACTCATTAACAAATTTGTTTCATGCTTAACAATTAATATAAAATAGATATATAAATTACTGTAATAAAAGTTAGTTTTGATGTATTAAAAAGGATAAATCACTCACAACACATATTTTAATTTAGAAGCAAAATGTATCACTATTTTTATTGAGTAGAATTATTAAGAGACAATTTTATTAAGTATTAATATTTCATTGGATATTGTTCTTCCCGTTAAATAAAAATAAATAGATAAAAAGAAATTTATATTTATAACTTCACATACAAAACTTTTGTGTTTGTTATTTACATTTATAATATATGAGAGACAGAGAGAGAGTGTGTGTACATCACATTTTCACAACTCGTTCAAGGCATATTGGAGAATCTGCATTAGTTACAAATCAAACTTTTTAGACAAGAATATCATAAACAGGTAAGGTTTAATAATACTTTTAGTTTTAAGTATACATATCTAAATATATCATGTATTAAGTCTTTGGCATTATATAAGTATATATCTTTTTCATTACATTTGTACACAGAAATACACGTATAAATGCAAATACATTTGTTATACATACATCTATATCTTTTCAACCATACAAAGGAACACTTCAATACATATAAGAAAACGCATCTTAAGTAAAATACATATGCACACACACACATATATCCAAACAGTTTAAATTAGAAGTTTCTGTAAAATTAATTATGTACAAAAGCTTTTAGCTTCGGAAGAAAGCGATTTTTAAAGCCTTCGTACTCTCGTATTTCTCATTATAACTTTCATAGTCCAATTGAACGTTTTGTTATGTTATTAAATATTTTGTGAAATCCTTCTACTTATATACTTTAACACTAAAATTGCTTTCATATTTACTATTAATTGCACGGATGTTACACAAACGGTCGTTGTAGTTTTATAGATTTATGTATTCTTATTTTTGTTTAAAGTCCAACGCCCTCCCTTCAGAGTTATTTAAAGAATACTTCTAAAAAAACAATGACTCGAATCAAGAACAAAATAGCATAATTAATAACCGAAGGTACAATGACTCATTTATAATTATAAAATAACTAACATAACTCTTATTTTGATTAAATTCATAGTTTATTTTTATCAAAATAAATGAAAAAAATGCAAACATCTATCCCACATGCATATTTCATACTAAAATCTTCACTGGCGATTTATGCGATTGACTTAGAAACCTTCTTCTGTATTTACGAACTCATTTGTTTTAAATACAAAAAACTCAAATAATAATCTAGGAAAATGCTCTTATTTTTTTTAAAAAACATTACCTTTCAGTTCAAATTTCTTCATTCATCCTTTATCTATGCTAATTAATAAGTACATGAAATCACTTTGATGTTGAAATTCTAAAAACGAAGAGTATTAGGTACTTTTTGACTACCGCAAATCCGGTTTCAATAATAGAGTGTATTGACATGTTTTGGCATATTTTCCTGACAATATACATATAGTTAAATCATTGGTGCGAATGTTTATTTCCCCATCCACATATCATCGTAATGAATCACAAAGGAGTCTTTAGTTTACCAATTGATTAAGAAAAAGAGAACACCTTTGACTTATTTTGAAATATAGTGTTTTTATCGAAATCATACTTTTACACTTTATAAAACATTATTTCCCAAATGACCGAATCAGTTGAAAATGCAACTTTAAAATCTTTATCTAAGCAAAGCTTTAGAATGCCAATCCGGACATAACTTGAAGACGTCCTGTATATAAATACAAATATTGGTTGTATAAATTTAGTTTTATGTATATATTTTTCTACATAAAACATCTTGTGTTTTATATGATATTTTACAAAATGTATCTTGTTATTCTCGTTCAAGGGAATGTAGCGGTATCTACATAAGCCAGTAACTGCCTCCGGACAGGGGTGATCTCTTTTGTTTAGTGTCCATGCAACTCGGTTGCAAACCCGAGCGTCGCGGGTTCTATCCTCCACAAGGAAAACTGCTGTAAAGTCGTACAAATATATTTCCCAACTTCCAAATCGTCATTGGATTAGTGATTTTCTCAGGATGTGCGGATATTCAAAAAGTACGAAATATTAATATTTGATTAATATACGATAGTTTTGATTTAACATTCGATGGCTATGTTGCATATTCTATTAAACGATTGTCAGCATAGATATAAGCTAATTTTATATATAAAATAAATAAATAATTAATAATCTAAAATTTTCCTGCCATATAGAAAAGCCTAGTAAATTAGTTAATTTTATTGTAGCTCTATTTCAGTAAAGATTAAGGACGATGAGATTTATTTCAAAGTATATTTACAAATTTTAATAAGAGAGTACAATCTTTGATAGTTTGCTCTGAAACAATTCAGTGAGATAAAATCTTTTAAAAACTATGGTACAAAGCAAAGTCTTACTATGCTACACCAATTAAAATTCCAATGAAAGTTCCATTAAAATTGATATAGTTCCAAATAGCTTGTATTACAGAATGCAACAAAAATATTAATTCTTCTATTTTATAATGTTTTCTAAGAGACACATTTCTTGTAGACAGTCTAAATATTTGATAACCGTTTCATAAAGTATAGAATAAAACTTTTAACATGCAGATTTGGAAAGTTAAGATTTAAAAAAAAGAATAATAATTGCAACTCTTGTTAGCATTTCTATCAGCATTGCTATTTTTATGATGAATGCAGGAGAAAATTTTACATATACAAGAAGAGTAATTTACTTAGTAGAATTTGAAAAGATTTACCATTAGCACGATGAGGCTAGACAACCTGTATCAAAAATATAAAATGAGCTAGATTTACATTTTTATTACTTGTTTCATCAAAATTATACGGCAGAAATTTAAAAACTTCTAAACGACATAATATCTAGTGAATATGAAAGTAAGTACTAAATTACATTATTTTAATATAATTCTACCTATTTATACAATAACAAAAAAAAATTCAGAAAATTAAGCAGCACAAGTCGTTATTTAACACTATTAAACCTACAAATAATTCTGTCTCTTTAATAAAATGGCACTACTAAATAAAAAAAAACTCATTGGCTTAACCTAAATTAGTATTATTTATTGTTATGATAAATCCATAATATTTAATAGTCAAAATGTACATGTTATTTTTTAAAAAAGTTTTACAGCTTCAAAATGTACAAACTTCCAAACAATACAAAACCCTTACGACCCAAATATATTCATGGTTTTTAGAATTTATAACTTCAAAAGTTTACCATAAAATCTTAAGATGAAAAAAGATAATTGGTAATTAGGTATAAGGCTTTTAAAATAATTACAAGAACAATAAACAATGATTTACATTACATACAAACCTATCGTATTAATCACATTTATTATACATTGAATAACAAGTAAATATTTCATTACTTATGAATTCAACATTTAATACTAATGTATTTAACACTAAATATCATTATTAAGATACATATATTAGCATTGATGTTAAGAGCTTCAAATTTTGCAAAAACTGAACAACAGAGTTTCTTGAAATGGAATTTAAGGAAATAGGGTTGGATATCAGATTACTATATTAAAATTATTGAGTTATAGTTTGATCAAAAAAGAATTATTCAAAAGAAAGTAAATACCAAATTGTATAAGTAAATGCTAATTAACAAGTTATACTCACGTATTCTCTGTTCGGCTAACTTAAGATAATGCATATTTGAGAGTCTTTTGAATCCACAATTACTCTAGTTGCTCTAAGTATAAATATATAGCGAAATATTCTATTCCAATGTACTAAATAATATTTTTTTACAAACTGTACCAAAACAGTATCTTACACCGAATAAAAATTCAAAATTTATGTAATTTTTGGAATAAATAAGTGATGATGTGTGTGAATATGAAAAATTAAAAAGATGATGTATAACAAAAGATTAAGAGCTTCTAATGTGCGTATCAACAAAAAATGAAATAATTACTTAAATGTTCACATGAGCCCCACAATTTATTACTTTAATGCTTATAAGCAGGTAAGAAAATTTATCAAACCATTCCACAATGAACATACATTATACTACTATTGTAAAATATGCATTTTAAATTTGTAAATGAATTTTCGTAATATACACATTTTAGCGCAGCAATAATATATATTTTTTAAAATTACTCAACGTTTTATTTTTTACTCTAGTTTTAATAAAAGCGGATTTGTAAAAAGCTTTTCCACAAGATACTGAGTACCTAATTTTATTAAATACACTCATCTCATTATTGTAGCATATATATTCGAGAAGATAAAAATTTGGAAACATAACGTATTATTTTTTTTACCTTTATGAATGGGAATATTTATTATTTATTTATCACAGTCCATATACCATTACCACAATAAAGTATTTTTAAAAACTTTAAATACACTTAATAGTATAATAATTAATGTCGTTAGATGTCAATTTATTTTTCTTAACTGACGCAAATTTAGCAGCAATAAATTATTTTTATTATTTAATATAATTAAGATGCGCATCATTTTTGACGTCATAAGATAAAGTAATTTTTACTATATATTTGCATTTCCTTTCTTTGAAGGGAAGTTTTAGTAAAGATTTTGGATCTTCAAGCCGTGTTCTCGAAAGTGAGAAATCAAAGATTTCTTGTTTCCATATACTGTCCATTTCCGAATGACATTAAATTAAAAAAATTACATAACTTCATTCATTATAAGTGAAATTCTTTCTGTTCCTGAAAGTCATTTTCTAAAGTGTCTTTCACTTACTATTTATTTTGTTTTTGTAGATCATTACCCATTTTAATGCAATTCACTTCTCATATTTCCTTTTAAATAGCTTTCATTCTTCGCTATGACTTCTCAATTGTGTTCCTATTTAAAAAAATAAATTTTACAATCTGAATTTAGTTTAAATGTGGAGAGAGAGAGATCTGCAATATCCCTTTCAATTTAAAATCATTTTTCATGTTAATTAAAATTTAATGGTAAAGATTTTAAATTGTTAACCTTGAATATAATCCCTTCACAAATTTAAATATTTTCTACTAATAGGAAATGAGAACGATTTTTTAGGTTTTTATACAAATTTTAATAGCCACCTCCATGCATTTCATATCAATCAACAAAAATACATTTAATTAGTCTTCAGATAAAAGGTACAACGTATGCAACAACATACGCTTAGACCCCCATGTAAGAAACATAACTCCATTATATTTGAAACAAATACGTTTTAAGTCCATACACTTCAAGTGAGCCTAGAGATAAATGTCGATGAAGAACGGTTGCACGATTAATTTAAACATCATCACCAAATGCTATAGATGTTGGATTAACAAAGAAAATAACTGCCAGAAAGGAAGAAATGCCAATTTGAGTTCAAGTTGTAAATATTGTAGGTTTATGTTCATAACAAACTAATATTGGGAAACCAATTTTATGTAAAATAAAAATGTTAAACAGTCTTTTCTTAAGCAATTACATGATAACAGATAAATAAATAGAAGCAAAAACTAAACAAACAAATTTATAAATACATTATAATAGAATCCTAATTTTTCTATGTTTATCTTATATAAAAATAGCTTATTCTTAGATATAATCTATAAACTATTAATTTTTTCCTATTTTTGAGCTTAAATACTGGTTCATATGGCCAAGTATTCAAACTAAATAATACACATTCATAACTCATTTCATATTGAACAAACCAAACACGCACATTCTTAGCAGTTTTTGTAATAGATTGGAGCACAGTTCATTTCCCAGGCAAGAACAAAATAGTTATTTCCTCGTGTAAATGCGCACCAGCACGATACAAGTCGTCTTTAAGAAGAGAGTTCAAGAAATGAAAATAGTCAAAACGATGTAGAATGTTTGGAAAAACGTCTTTCTTCATTTCTATTTTATATAGACTACAGACTTGAGACGAACGCTGAAAATATTTCAACAGCTTCAATCTCGTTTCTTATTGAGTATTAATTTCCTTCAATACATCCACTATATCTATAAAGGAAACTACAAAAGGAACAACCAATCCAGTTTGATATTAGATGAGGATGCAGGACAAAAATGTATAGTTTATACTGTTGCGAGTTGTTGTCCATTTTGTTCAAACATCTATTAGAAAAAGACTGGAGATATTTAAAACATACTTGCACCTTTCGAGTTTCAAAGTATCTAGAAGAGAGACTAGAATTTTCTTTTTACAACCATAGTACTTAAATACTCGAAGAATAACAACAAGTAGCAATTGAAAACGATAACACATGTTTAAATTTAGATGAAAATGTAGCGCAGTGAGCTAGCAACACTGCATTGCCTTCAGGTAATAGCACAAGAACTTCATTAGAAAACGTTTCAACACTTTAAGAAATATTATATTTATTTATATATATATATATATATATATATATATATATATATATATATATATATATATATATATATATATATATATATATACACGACTGATTTTTCACAAAAATAAACAAAAATAATTACTATTAACGAAATGAGCTAATTTTTTTTCTTTGGGAAAATAAAATATTTCGATTACATTGTTACATTTAAGAAATGGAAACAGTTTGAAATCCCTTGCAATTTATAACAGTTTATACTGCAGTTGCCAAAAAACGTTTCGTTTTATTGTAGCATATTTTAATGCATCTGCTGCATAATTTATAATTAATTCTACGTTGTTCTTCTCAGCAAATAATTCAAAACACAGCACATAATTTCTTTTCACCACCATCCATGCACCCAACACGTATTATATTTTATTTTAATGTGTTTTAATACTGTGAAAATATTTGACCTACATTCATTTTGTTAGCTGCTGTTGCTTTCAGTAACGTTTGGTGTAGTTGTATTCAATCCCTTTTGTAATAATTTTTAGTTGTTGGGTGCAATTATCGTTGGATGAATCGTCCTACAACTTGCACAGTCGCCAACTTGGTAGCTGTAGGATCGCTTTCCTCGCCAAGAACGTTCACCACAAAGCGTGTTAAGTACGTCGACCGAAGGACTATCCTTGACCTTGACCTACGAAAGCCATGATAGCCTCACAGTCGATGACGTTGTACTCGAGTAAAAGACTCATAGCGACGAAGGCGAAGTAAAGGAGGAACATGACGAGTGCCAGTCCAATGTTCATCTGCCACTTGAAGCAGGCGATGGAGATGATGACGAACAAAAGCATTAGGAACAGGATGACGATGGAACATGCCATGCCAGTGCTGCTCACTTTCACAGGTCCGAATATCAGAGCAGACAGGAGCCAGGGTGTTGGTAACCTATAGAGAAAAAATACTTCAATTAGATACAAAGTGGATTTATTCTCTTTCAGAACGTACGTAACTTTAGACAATTCAGGCTGATGTATTTTTTTTTTTTTGATTTTTTAAAACTCTAATCAAACAATCTAACTGAGGTTCTACTATTGCATCCCCTGAAAGACATTTTTGACAATTTATTTTTGAAGACACGTTAACCGAAATTTATTACGTAAGATTTTACGATCAATTAGCTAAAGTTTCATAGATTTAATATCATTGATGTGATTCTTCAGGCCTTCGTTACATTTCACATCATTGAATCTCTAATCATGATATTAAGTAAATCTTATAAATGGTGTAATATGGATCACACTAATTCTGGCTTATAACGAAGCTATACGAACAGGTATTTTATGGTTTGACCTCAAAGTATGACAATTTATGCATTTAAATATTATTAATACATTTTTAATACTTAGAAGTTTTACCTGTACGCTTCAAAGTTTTTCCAATTTCCGTTCAAAATATTAAGAGATTGTTCCCCTTGAAATTTTGCTATATATCCAAACATTTAGTCTTTTAGATGAAGAACTGCCATGTGTTTTGTTATGACGTCTGTCTATGCAGCCCTAATTCAAATGTTAGCTTCTATGTCGTGTTGCGCATTTGGAAAATTTAGAAAATTTACACTGAAGGGTTCAGTTTGGTTTTCCCAGTATAACAATATCTGTATGTATATCTATGTTACTTGAAGCATGTGCAGAGTGAATTAAATTATACGGTTTTTCAAAGAGATTATTTAAAAGTATTTATATATTTTTTGGGTTTGTCCTTAAAGCAATTCCTTGCAAGAATTTTATATGTAGTCAGTATTCTTGGGTTTTATTAATGTGACCGCTCTCGTGGAGATGGACTACGCTCCACATATATGTGAAACAAAATGTCACAATTTGGATAGAACAGAAAAGTGAACACTTTCTTCCTTACCTTGGGATTATTCTCATTTGAACTATTCTTAAATACAGTTCGCTTGAGGTTTTAAATGTTTAAATTGCTCGTCAATCCTACGTATTCTATATAGTGTCTTAACTGATTAGTCAGTTGCTCTGAATGGAAGAGACGATAAAAGAGAAATAAAAATCGAAATAAATATCGATTTTTTGGGAATTTTTTCGGGTTTATTTTATTTTCTAAGGCCCAGTGGTAGTTTATCGCTCTTCCGCACTACAGGCTTTACGTTCTATCCTTGAGTTGGACCAGGTCAACTCAGCCTTTCATCTCTCCTGCAGTGGGTCGATAAATGTGTACCAGGCTTGCTTGGGAACTGAAACACTGGGGGTCTAGTTATCTTTAGCTTCCCTATTTTTTTGTTTGAGTCAGGAAAAATGCTGTAAATTATCAACTACGCCTAGAACTGGAAGTTTATATATTATCCTTGTTTTCAATACGCTGAATACGAAAATTGTTTTCGCTAAATTGTTTTAAAATATATTTTGGTTTAAGTAGCTTGTGCCGAATAAGCAAATTATTGCTCCTAAAGTAGTTATTTCCAATTTATGGGGTCCAGGCAATGATTACGTAATGTTCAATAACCTTTTTTAAGAAAAAAAGGGCCCAAACAATATTTTTAAAGACTGAATATTTATTTATCTGATATTTTCATAAAGCTTTGAGAGTTAAAAGCACATTTAATCTTTGTTAAATGAAATTCTTTCACAAAAAATATGTTTAACTACTATTCTCGTTTGAATATGTGCGTTTCTTTTTTTAGAGCCCTTGTTCCTCGACCCTAGCTTTTTCTATGTTTCAACATCATTCACCTATAGTGTACAATGTGCTAATTATGTGCTTGTCATATTAAAGTAAAACAAAATCTAATTTTAATGGTAATTTTTTTTAAAAAAAAATATTTCAGGCAGAGCGTGTTTCCCTCTTTACTTTTATTACTTTGTTTCGACAAAGTGAGTATACATATACATATGCTAGATGGTCCCGAATTCTTAGTACAAACTTTAAGAGTAGATACAGGACTTTGCATAACAATTATTTATTGTATACGAATGTATGGGCGCAAATGACTCGGTGAGGAGCAGACAAGGGAAATAAAACAAAACAGAAATTGAATTATCGGTTGGTTTCGTTGCCGGCAGGAGGTAACAAATGTCCAGCCGCCGTTCAACCTGATGCATCTCAGTAGGAGAAAGCGCCATTCACGATTGTGCTGACATCTAAGATGGAAGACTTTACGTATGCCGAAAATGCAGACAGTCATTACATGTTCGACCATGTAAATGACAACGGCAGAGATGCGCTACGAATGTATCATGCGCAGTTACCTGATCGACAAATGCCGGATCACAGAATCTTTCAACGGTCACACCGTCAATTTCGTGAAACACTTTCGTCTCACGTCACAAGACATGATGCTGGTCGACGAAAAGCTGTACGCAGTTGATGCCTGGAAGAAATCATCTTGGGCGTTGTGGCTGATAGACCCGAGTCAAGTTCAAAAGCTGTTACTCATCACGTAAGTGTGCGTCATCAGATCATTTGCAAAGTGTTAAGCGAAAAACACTTACACCTCTTTCATTTCAACTAGTGTAAGCTTAGAATCCGATTGCCGGTGGGTGATACAACAATGTGTGCTGCAACTGGACTTCATAGCTCATGTGCTAAACAGTTATGTACAGTTATTGTAAACATTACACTTGTCAACGACGCTTTCAAAAAACACTTTGTACTTCCTTTCGTCTCTTATTTTTTGTGTTTATGCCTCACCACGTCACTTGCGCCCACACATTCCTATAAAATAAATACTTGTTACAATGTCCTGTATTGACTCTAAAAGTTTGTACTATGAATTCAAAAGCGTCCTGTATGTTTTATATAATCTGTATAGCAATACCACACATTTAATTCACAAAATCCACAATCCGAAACTTAAAGAACATACACTTCCCAGGAAAGGAAATGTTTTCCGCACGACACAGTATTTTCTACTTATGAAAACAGCATGAACACGAATACAGCTCCAAAATGGACCATTTAACGATTCTCCCTCCAGACCAGTCTTGAGGGATGCAGTAACCTCTTTACTCATATTCCAAGTTAATCGACCGCGAAGAAACTTGTGTTTGATAGCAGCTACCTTTTCTACCATCCGGTATTATTAAATCTGGTTTACTTTTTGGAGGTTGCATGTCGCAACGGCACCTAAGTTCTTTGTTACCCTGAAGGGGAGAAGCTGAGAAAACAAGGCGAAAGAAGGCTCTTGAATTATTATTCGATGGCAATTCAAGCTTTAATATTCTTTACCGCAAAATAATAAGACTGCAATATATGTTTTGAGCAAAGAAAACTTAATTATTTTATTGGTTTCACTTGGAATCTTTATGAAAACCGAATTAGGAATATGCCGAAATCATATTGTGACTTTATGTTTGAATGATAATTTAAATTATAAAGAGAAAGTTCAAAGAGACAGAGAGAGAATGACAGGAATAAAAAAAAATTGAATGTGTTTACTTTTAAAGGTACTTATACATTGAGGAACTGAAAATATCAATGCCCATAATACATATTAAAGCCAATGTTTTCAATGTAGACCTTTAACCAATTAGTCATATTGAAATTCTTAATTTTTTTAAACAAATCTTTCTCTTTTGATTTTATTTATATTTTAAAGATACTCTCATATATTGAGGATTTGAAAATATCTCAATGGCATTAATATTTAGCAAAACCTATTATTTTTTTAAGTTGAACCCTAACTAATAAGTGATATTATAATTTTACACTGGAAATAAAACTCAATTTGTATTTTATTCATATTTTACTCCTTTCTCCAAACAAATTTACAAATTCCAAACATGTTTATCTTTTCCCATTTATTATAAGAATTTTTTTCAGTTTTAAAGCAAAACATACTGCCATAATCAATAATCTAAGCAAACTGATATTACATAACATTCTATGAGCAGTGCGAATAATAATAAACTGTTTGAATAATTTTCCTCCCATCAATTCATTTACTGTCTAAAATTATTTTTGAATACATTATTTTACATCAAGAATTAAAGACCTTTAATCTAAAAACTTGTTTAATTTAAAGTCTTCGTTGCTGAATTTTCCTCCAAGAAATATGTAGTTTAATTTACATATATTCTATTTTAAAATTAATATTCTTAAAAAAGGAAACTTAAATGAAAATAAAATTATTTATTTATGTAATAAGAAAGCAATAAAGTACTTGCCCTACAGTGACGTCAAATATATTACTCCCAATAGAGCTGGAGACTGCCATGTCGCCGAATCCTTTTCTGGCGACGAGTACGCTTGTAATTAGATCAGGGATACTAGTCCCTGCAGCCAGAAATGTGAGCCCCATGATCTGTAAAAAATTAAATATTCTCATCATATTAAATAGAAAAGAAAGATAAAGCAAAGAAATTTCTGTAAAGAATTTAATTAAAAATACGATATAACTATGTTGTCAAATATTCTTGAAGATCAAAATAATGTACGTTACCTGAAAATGTTTATTTTTCTTTACTAATAATAAACAATAATAATCAATTTAATAAAAATATCAAATTTAGTTTATATATTAAAGTGTTTACCATAAAGGTGACCAAAACTGAAAAAACACACACTTCAGGAAAATTCCACACCATTTTTAAACGAAGCATTTATTTATGCAGTCGTGATTTTGAATGCAATGTATTTTAAACATAAGTATTCTTAAGGTAACATAAAAATCGAAACGTATATTAATTTTTTTATAAAAAATAAAATCGAATATTACATTTTTGTCAAACTGGAAAAGAGAAATCGGAACAAATTCAGTGAAAACACTTGCCGCGATGTAGAAGTTTATTCATGTTATAAAATATTTAAAAGTGCATGTTAACGTTGTTGCTAATCTCCAATACTTAGTAGAGCTTAAGGGGACTTGGCACCCTTTGAGCAAACTTCTTTATTTACGTATTTAAAAATTATATTTTAACGTTTTATACAATGTTTCTATTCAAGAAAATGTTACCAGATGAAAATTTTCATATATTATTCACACAATTTTAAAAATTAAAATTTTTTGAAGAAAATTGGGAAAATTTTAAAATCCTACTCTTTTTGTAAAAATTAATTTTTTGACCTGAAATTTTTTTTATAATATTCTTATGGATGTTCTTAACAACTTTAGGGATCGATTTTAGAATAACTTCATTCGTTTTCGAGAAAAAAATAAAATGTTGATATACAGGCTAAAATCAACGAAAAAGCCAACATGTCTTGCATTTTATTTTTTAAAAAAGAGTATTCAGTTTATAGCAAAAACGGATCCCTAATTTTATTACATGCTTTATTTTTAACACGCAGGAAAAAAAAATTGAAGTGATTGGTAAATAATTGTCGAAGGAGTAGCATTTTGAATGCATTAAGGTTTCGAAAACACAAACCGAGAAAACCACTTTAAAGTTTATAATTCTGAAAAATAATTATTATAAGCTTAATTAAACTTAAAATACCACTTTAAGATATTACTTATACGTTTTTCTTTTTAAAATAATTGCATTTTCATGTGTTTTCAACCCACACATTTTTATAAATGATCAACTTTTAGAGAGTACTACTTGCAATAAAGAAAACTCAAGAAAAACTTAAAAAAAATTTCTGTCACGACAGAAATTTTTAGCTGTTTTTCTTCTTATAATATTAAAGTATTACATTTGTATGAAAAATATATCAGGAATAAGAACTGAAATTATAAAATTATTAATATAAAATGCCTTAATTTAAAAATTTTACATGCACACATTTCACAAGGAAGAAAAATTACATTATTGTATTGCCTCGGAAATATTCTGCTTTTAATACTACACATTCTTTTTTATAGTTATTATTTCTATTTATAAAATAGATTGTTTTTATCATAACGCTTTTTTTTTCTAAAAGGGGGTGTGGCTGAATTGCCTAATTTGTTTTCAAATGAAGTTTTATTCAACTTCTAACTTTCCGACATGCACAAGTGATATATCAATCGAAAGATAATAATGCAAAGAATAAGATTAAATGAAAATAAAAAAAACGATAGGTTTGTGATTTTTAGGGTACTAAGTCACCTTAATTAGATCCATGATCTTGTTCATTCGCAAAATGTCCAAAACGAGCATCAGCGAAGAATAAAGGTCTAGCTTATCTAGTCCCAGACAATCAAGGATGTGGTCGGAAGTAGACTGGATATTGCAACATTCGATGTTGGTTGGGAAGATCTTGCTACCGTTGGAGTAGGACAGTGATCTAAGGTGACCACTGATGGATGTGGATGTGGCGACCACTCAATGATGTGATCGGGAGTAGACTGTATATTGCAACATTCGGTGTTGGTTTGGAAGATCTTGCTACCGTTGGAGTAGGACAGTGATCTAAGGTGACCACTGATGGATGTGGATGTGGCGACCTCTCAATGATGTGGTCGGGAGTAGACTGTATATTGCAGCATTCGGTGTTGGTTGGGAAGATCTTGCTACCGTTGGAGTAGGACAATGATCTAAGGTGACCACTGATTAAACTACTGAGAGATGTTTGACCATTCTTGCTGCATTGAAGAGACAGAGCACCAACAGATCGTCATCCGTGATATCACTGGTGCACAGGTAGAATGGTCCAGTTTTGCACTATTACACTTTTTAGCTGTCGAAAATAATTGCAGAACAATAAGTTAGGAAAAGTGCTTAAGACCTTTCTCTCGGGATTTGAATTTAATCGAGACAAATAGGCTCATGAGTAAAAATTTGTCAATTTAGGTTTCACTGTTTCTGAAAAATACATATGTTTAAAATTTCTACACTTGTAAATTATAAATTCCTAAAGTTTGTGCGAATTACGAAGTGGTACGGATATAAAACAAATGCTATACGAATATTTATTAAAAAAAAGAGTTTAAAATTACAGGAATAATTTTGGTAATCATGAATGAAAAATTCAGTAAGGAAGTTTATAGTAAAAATTTTTTCCGTTTTCAGTCATATGTTTTAAAGTTTTGCTTTTTTCCTAATTTCATTCGATGGAGACTACAGAAGGTCGTGCGCACTTTATGGAAACGAAATTGTAACTTATTTTCTCGATTGCATTTTCAGATAAAACTTTGGTAACTTAAGAATAATCGTCTCCCAATGTTTTCTTTTGATTGGATAAAGTATTTAGCTTTAAAATGTCTCCTAAAATTGATAGATGACTCGAAGGTTACGTAACTGCTCTTTCTGAGGAGAAATATTCGTATCAACAAACTAAAAAATAAGTAAAAACTAAGAATATCTTTCGGTACTGTAAAATAATCATTCATAAAGATTTAAAATTTAAAAAAAAGGTGTTTAAAACTAAAGTTCACCTAATTTTGCCAAAGCAAATTTCTGAAAGAAAAACAAATTATAAAAAGCTATATGAAAATTACCTAGCTGTTGAAGAATGGAAATTTGTGTTAACACTTGGTGAGGTATTGATATATACGAGTATTTAAATGACTGAAAAATAAAGATCAATTTTCAACTTTTCTATTACCTCTTATGCTTCTCCAAAGGATTTCTGTTCTTTCTGTGTATTAAAACGAGCCTCAAGAAAATGACATGCAAGAAAACTGAACGGAATTTGGAAAACGATTCAAGAGGAATGGAGTAAAATCAGTACAAATAAAAAGTTAACTACCACGGAAAGTTTGCGCTAGACATATTGTCAGGAATCATGGCTTTCAGACAGGAGCAAATTGTTTAAAAAATACTTTATTTATAGATAAAAATTAACTATCAAAATCGTTTCCATAAATTACGCGAATGACCTTCTCTCTGTATTTTAACTACTTAAAACTTGTTTTATTCTTAATTATATTCCTTCTTTTATTTTATTCTTGTGAATAATAGCAACCCCAAAGTTCATTACACAGATGCCTATTATTTTTAACCACTCAAAAGATCAAAAAGATCTTCATATGAATAATATCTTGAAAAAAAATTAATTACATATTTAGTTCACAAAAAGTGTCGATTACACATTACAATTCTTTTCTCCAACTGTGACTTTTAATTTCAAATTAATTATAAAAGATGCTAACTCAAGCAACATAACTTTAAAAACAAACGATTACAAAACAAAAAAATGACAATGATCAGCAAAAAGTTAAGTAACCGGATCAATTAAAATTACATGAATTATTGAATTAAACCAGATGATAATAATATATATGGAAGATAATTTTCAAACAAAATAATATCTATAGCAACTTTATAGCTTATATAATGAATTAAAAGGTTCAAGATGATAAAAATAAATTTAAATAGAATAAATAATAAATAGAATCAAAATTTATTTCATAAACAGTACGCGAAACCCCTATACTAGTTACAATAACTTTATTTCTATATCTGATGCATTAAGTTTTAAAAATTTAATATATTTGCTACTCAATCAAAATCTACACTACTTTTTTTGTTAGTTTTAAAAAATAACCATCCTTTTTTTTTGCATAAAATATCCAATGATAATTAATTACAAATCTAACGTTCTTGTAATTTAATTTTCAAGAATTTAACATTTTTAACAACTCTACTTCAATACGAAAGGGAGGAAATGAAATGAAGAATAAATCGGAAAGAATTTAATCTTCACAGAAATGAGATGCATAAAACTATCGTATGAGTTCGATTTTATAGGAAAAGATATTGGAAGAAAGGAAAACGTTGTTTCATTGCGAACCTTTCCTTGTTTCCTGTTTCAGAATTGTACTTTTTCTTCCAATACAAGGAATAACAGTGTTCTTTTCTACTTTCTCTCAAATCTTAATAAAAGAGTTTCCGATGTTTTGGAACGCTTTAAGCTATTGAAGAGTTGGAATACAAGAAATTTAATTTCCTTTTTACTCTCTTTAGGAATATTTTTTCTTATAAGAATATGTTTTCGAATATGAATAAGTTAGTGCTAGAAATTGATAAAATTAGTATTAAAAACACGACAGTTCCAATTTTTCTTACATAATAAGAAAATCCTCTGTCACAAAATCGATACTATTTTGTCCAAAAAGCATACATTTTATATAAAATGGCTCTTTTCTTCAGGCTAATAAACACTTTCTGAGTAAACACGTTTCCTCAAAAAAAAAGTATTTATAGCAACAAACATACGCCTATTTTTATACATTAAATGCGATCAACAATTATTTACTTAGATAGAACGACTGTAATATACGAGGTAAGACACAAAAAAAACGAGACTAGTGCGTAACTGGAGAAATAGATAGGGTTGGCAAACACCTTCTCTGTCCATACGGCCAGTTTCATCTTCACCAAACACGCCATTTCGGAGTGCAACGTCATTACTTACTCCAGAGAATCGAGCTCACCCAAAGGGTTTAGAGCTGCATCCGACCCTCCGAGAAGTATTTTATTATCAAATTAAACGAAAAACATGTACAAAAAAGTCCCTTCCCCAAAATTCTTGAGAATTGGGGGAATACAGAAAAAACGCTTAACAATTACAAATTATAATGCAAAAACATAAAAAAAACACTTAACAAACACAGACAAGAATACACACAGGTGCTATCTTCTAAGGAGAAGAAAAGATCCTGAAACAGACATACAAACGTCATTGAGTGAACACGTGGAACTGCATTCTGCAAGAAAAATTTCGAATCAAAATTCGAATTTTCGAATTCTTGTGAAACTTAAGAAATTAGCTACAAAAACATTTCAAATTCTAACCGAGGCCTATGGAGATGAAACTTTGTCTCGTGCAGGCATGTTTGAATGACATAAGTGGTTTTTGGAAGGAAGAGACAATGCGGAAGATAGTGAACGTGCCGGCCGCCCAATATCAACGATTATAGACCAAAACATTGCCAAGATTCGTGGTATGAGTGGATTTCCACTCCAATCAGCGCGCAATCAGACTATTAACCAACACTACTACATTGAAGTACTAAAAAAACTTCGTGAAAAAAATTAGGAGAAAAAGACCTGAATTAGGGAGTAATGTATGACAGTTTCACTAGTACAATGCATTCACTCACACGACCCTATCTGACACAAAGTTTCTGACCTGCAAAAAACATTACTGTGATGGGGCATTCTCCTTATTCACCTGATTTGGCTCCATGCGAATTTTTTTTATTTCCTACAGTTAAATCTAGCTTAAAAAGAAACCCATTTTACCTCAGTTGAAGACATAAAAGGAGAATCTCCTGAACAACCTTCTAAAAGTTTCATTTTAGAACTGTTACCAGCAATGGCAGCTCCGAAAGTAGAAGTATGTGAATGCTGAAGAGGACTACTTTAATGGTGATAATGTCACGAAGAACCCCCCAATTCTGTAGGTACAAATATTTATTGGACCAGTCTTGTTTTTCTGTGGCGCACTTCGTATATTTCTTATAATAATAACTCGACATTGTTAACTTCTTTAAATTTATTTTTAATGTGATATTTTGTAAAAAAGTTATCTGGTTTTAACAGAACTAATTAGATCACTGATGTATTTATAAAATATCGTTTGCACAACAGATAATTTATATTTGTTGAAATATTCAGAAAATAAGACATGGAATTTATTTAATTTTTTATAGGTTTAAAAACAATTATTTGAGCTGTCGGAACATTAAATTTATGACCGAAAGTTCAAAATATATTTCAACCAGCAAATGAAAATTGGATTGTATTATTAGAGCTACGATAATGTTAATAGGAATAGTAAGTAAATTTTCAAATATTCGTAAGAAGTATACAGTTTTTTATCTTATATATTTCGAATTTTTGTATTGAAGGCAGTAAGATTAAATGAATGGTATTGAAAGCTTTTACTTTAAAATATTACTGAAAAAAAGACTCATATTTCCACACACACAAACAATCCTTTCTCATTATCTTTCTATGCAAACGTGCTTTCACTTGGTAAGAAGTTTGTATAAATAATTACATAAGCCTTTTCAAATTTTCTTTATTTTAATTGTAGGTTATAATTATTTGTTTAAATGAAGTAAAGAAAAATTAAGCTTAAAAATTATCTGAGTTTTCTTTCAGCAAGTGTCTCTGTAGTTAAAATTTCGTAGCTTCGGTCTAGATGCAGGCTGTTTTAATATTTCTGGATTCGAAAAATATCTTATCAGTCTATTTTTAAGAAAATACCAGTATCATACTTTGTATGCGTAATAAAAATTGGCTAATTATTTTAAAGAAAATAATACTTTTTCTTCTAGCTTTAAAGAAGTTAAAATATTTGAGAATATACAGTGCACCCTGAATTTCGCAGCTTATTTTCATAAGCTGAGAAACGCAACAAACAAATTAACTTAAACAAACAAAACGAAGAATATGAAATACTTAGATTAAACATTTTGCAGAAATTTAAATGTTACCCAGTTTTCTAGGTCAATTTCAGTCAGTGGTCTCAAATTTTTTTAAACGATATGACGTAAGCTGTATATATATATATATATACGATATTCTCGTCAGTTTAAAACTATTGAAATTTCTTGAATTAATTATAAATACATAGGTATTTCCCCCTTTTTTTCGTGTTTAACTATTTCTCTAAAATTACTTTAGCACAAAGAATATTATCTATTAAAACTAGGATATTAATTTGATTTCAGCACGCATGTGAGTTCTCATTGCCTAATTGTTTTTAACGTTAGCAACATTAACGCTGCAATAGGGCTAAACTGTTTTGTAGTCTGTGTCCAATGATGCTTACGTATATGCTAGATATTTTCATTGCGGGAAACCCAATTATAATTTAAAGCAATTAATTAGAATTTATTAAAAAATATAACCATTTCTATATTAAACGATGCTGTTGCAGTGTCCGTGTTCTATTTTTGCAGTTTCTTTCCGATGGATAATGGATAGCCCAGGATCACTTTGAAAAAGTGATCCTGTTACGAATTCTGTGTAAAACAGTGTAAATAATTTGTATTTGATGGGTAATGCATTTATCTTACTGTAAACTAGATTAAATTTACGTTAAAGTTGTAATATTCACAAGCAACGCCATCTCTTACGTTAAAATGGTGATTTAATGGAAACTTGGCGAAATCTTGGCGATAGAGCCACGTTAGCGTCATTTTTGGCGACCAATTTTGCGACTTGGTAATCATTTTTGGCGAGTTCGGGACCTTCTGGATTCTTCTAGAAATTAGTAGAGAAACCCATTAATTTCAAGACCCATGATGCAAGTTTGTCTTTCTCTAATTATCCACGATGAATATAAACAGAGAGATGCTCGCCAAAAGTCAGTCAGTTTGTTTTTGACTAGCGATCAGTTAGTATTGCTTTGACTGTTGAAGGGAATAGTGATTACTTTGACTGTTGAAGGGAATAGTGATTACTTCGGCTGTTGAAAGAGCGATTGTTTATGAATAATCTTTTATATACGAGTATTTCAGACACCGATAATTGTGTCTGAGTACTGTTGAAGGTCTAAAAGCCTTCCGAGATTTATTCTGCGAATATTGCTGCTGAATCCTGTATTTCAAGGATTGAAATTTATTTAATAAACTTTCATAGCTTTTAAAAAACTGTCTTGTTCTTTGCGACTGATTTGCATAAGATCCTCGAACCCCGGATCTACGTAACAATACAAAAGACTACAAAAAGTATAGTATTTTTTTAAAGATAGAAACATAATTCATTTTTATGAGTAGAAATTTGTGATTTTCCACTATTTTACGTGTAATAAGTGATTTCATACAATTATTTCTTAGTAACTCGTCTGTACTTTTTCTTTTTCTTATCACTAAGTTTTCTTATCACCCTCAATTTTACTTTTTTTACTGGATTCTTTAGTTTTCAAATGGGTTTTTTTCGGCCATTTGAATTTCTTAGTATTTTGTTTTTTAACCTGTTACCCATACTTTTCAGCGCCGTTTTACATGGAAAATGTAATGTTCCTGTTTTTTCACCACATAAAACTTTTTAAAGTATTTTAATTCTACTGACCTCACCAGATTAATCAAATTTAAGTCATAAATTTTTGTTTTTTTTACAATTTATTTTAGGTTCCCAGTGGCTACTTTGAATAAGAAAAAAGAAACCCATTTCCGTCCAAAGCCTATCTGGCAGCTAGTGTACTGGTAACAATTAATTCCAAAACTAGCTTACTAAAACTTTAATTATTTGTGTATCTGTAGGAAGTAAAAAAATTATCATTCTATTTATATTTCAGTTTATTTATAAATTTAATAAATCAATTTATAATTTTCTCTTGATATATTGATCCAGGGTATATGTCTTTAATACCAAAGATTCCTAGTTTGTATAAAGTTTCTCTATAGCTTTCAATCAATATATATTTACTATCAACCTAGTCACTTATCGCAGCCAATTTCTTTCAGAATGTGACACAGCTACGTGCTTAAGGGAAATACACATTTATGTTTGGAACATAATCCTGTTTACTCAATAATAAACAGGAAGGGGTGAAGAAGCACTTACCTCATTGGGTATGCCGATCGTCTGCCCAACAACTGTTGCCCACCAGACCATCAAGTAAGAAAATATAGCAATCCAAATGATGCTGCCCAGGAAGGTGATGAAAAACCATTTCTTTTTCTCCTAAATAACAACAAAGAAAGCGTTAGTAGTTAGATTAAGCATTATTCTCCAATAGTGGTTGAATCAAAATCAAGTACGGATGTGCCATTTTCAAAAATTCAAAATTATATATTTACATTACCAAATTGTAATGAAATGTTCTTTAACTATCACTTCAAGTGGGAGGCTGCCCTATTATAAAGACTATTTTGAAACTTCTTTCTTAACACGAAAATTATTCTTTTTTAAAAAAAAAAAAAACATACGATCAGAATTTAAATTAACCTTAAATTTTCGTAGGTTTCATTAAATGAAATTTTTAATGAGACAAATAACAGCTCTAATAATAATTACTTTTCCTTAATTGTTGCTGATTACGACTACAAAATATTTAATCTGCACCCCATTGTACAAAATAAATAATTTGCATTTCCAGGTTGCATATGTGAATATGCTCCGTATGAACCAGCATGCTCTCCTTGTGAACAATAATTAAATTGAAAAAGTTAAGGCTTCTTACTTGAGAACTGCAAGCGATTGTGGTAACATTTCACAAAATTTGAAATAATTACCATAGTAATAGGAATTTAATATTGATGCATAGTTTCAAATGTTTTGTTAGATTAAAATTAAAAACTTAATGAGCAGATAAAAAAAACTAACGCAATTAGTGTACATTCACATCTTGACACAAATAATGCAGATTGTTTCAATGAAAAATTGAAAATATTTTTGAAGTAATACTTACGATAAAATAAAAGACTTAAAATATAACCTTATTCTTCTTAATTGAACATCACTTCCAGTATCCACACTTCAATTTTTAGAAATATATAATAATTATAAAAATATTGTATACATATATAGCTTAGAGCATGATCATTCTCAATTGATTGATTGAATATTAACGTCGCACTGTTCAGCTACACGAGGGCTTTTGGCGACGGACCACGTAATTTTGAACCATGGTCAAGTGACGTGGACGACACCTGAGCTGGCACCTCCCTCTCCTAACTACCACACCAACGGGAGGACGTTTCAGCTCTCGACAGATTTAACGTGCATCGCTGCCCTACACGGCGGGTCTTTAGTGGTACTGGGCTCGAACTCGTGACCCCGTTGGTGTGGTGTGGTAGTTAGGAGAGGGTGCCAGCTCAGGTGTCGTCCACGTCACTTGACCATGGTTCAAAATTACGTGGTCCGTCGCCAAAGCCCTCGTGTAGCTGAACAGTGCGACGTTAATATTAACTCACTCACTCACTCGAACTCGTGACAAGGCAAGCCACGATCCGATACCTATACCACTCGGCTACCGCGGCCATATGATCATTCTCAAATATTCTACATAAATATAGTAAAAATAATGTGAATATAATATAGATTAATATTATAGTTCAAACTCTTAATTTTGAATTTCTATATTCTCTCTTCCTTAATTTCTGTTTCCCAACTGTTGCGCAGATTGGACCATGAATATAGATTGTTTGTTGTTTATTGTCTTTCAAGACAGAAGAATTCTTATAAAATTTTTGCTTCCAATTTTGACTTTATTTATACGAAATTTTAGAAAAGTTCAATAACTTACATTTGCTCTTCTTAATTGCACAACTGTTTGCAACTCTTTCAATTTAGATAATATTTATTCATGTTTGCTAAACAGGGTAAGAGCTTACTATTTGTTTACACGCGCACATTTTAGGTTTAAGTGGCTTTAGGTTTAGGTTTCTTCCATTTTTCTAGCAATATTTTGTATAAATGCTCTGCTGAAGGAGTTGATCAGAATCTTATGAAACAAACTTAACCCTACTTCATAGCTTTAAGTCAGTGACAGCTTCAGAAAACGTAATAGTTTCTCATTTTGGTCAGTCGACTTTTCTTCATATATAGGATTTTTCGTTTTGAATCTCGACTTGAGAATTTCATCTTCATTTGATAAGTAAATTACTTAATATATCGACAATTTCTTTTTTAAAATGCGTATATATATATATATATATATATATATAATTAAATACAACCATATATTCTCTAGAGATGTTGGCAGTGTCCTTTGAGCCTCGAATCTCATTATTGGTCAGTGACGATGGAAATGGTTTCTGTGATGAATCCTGTATCGGCACGCAATCAATCGTCATTTCTGGTAGGCTGAAAAGCTTCCCTTGAGATTTACTCAGCTTCTATCTCTTTTGTATCAACTTTCTTTTTATATTGAAAGAGAAAAGAGATCAATGTATTTTTAGGAAAAATAGTAAGCACAGAGGAAGAGATCAGAAACAAAACCGCTTCTTTTTTGCAATGGAAGGTAATTTTTTTGTTTCAACCATCTATTTACATTGCAGTTACACTGGGGATGAGAAACTAAGACGCTTTTGATTTGACTAAGAAAATATCTATTTTCTTTATCATACATTCTTAACACCTTACGCCGCCATTTTTTTCTACCTAAAATGCTTTTAAAAAATTTATTATTTTTTATTGTTTCTACTAATTCCTAACTTCATAAAAAAAAATGCAGGACAAAAAGCATTTTAGTACCATAGACAAAAAAACAATACATTTTCAAAATACTAGCAGTAAATAGTACATAGTACACCATAAGAACTAAAAATAAGCGCAAATTAAAGAAAGGAAGAAAATATCACACACACAGTGCCGATACGGCGTGTGGGCAAACATGCTGCGGTTAACTTTTGGTATCCCGTACGCTGTACGGGTAAACCGCTGGAATGATTAATGTACGTTATTTTAAATATATGTGTGTGTGTGTGTTCTTTAATGTGTTTTAGAAAATTTTTTCATGTCTTGGAATCAACTTTTAAACAACAACTTAAAAGTCTGAATTTAAAGTATTATGAGTTAAAATTAATTATTAAAAGAAAAATTTCTTATTGATATAATTAATAATTATAGTTTTCTTCGCTCTTATCTCACCCGTTGTCATTAATATGCATACTGCAATAATTAATGCAGTAATGCAGAAAATTCTGTTAGATCAAGAATTCATAACAGTTTTAAATAACGGAAAATTTCTTAAGATTAACATACTTTTGCAATATCAGTGTAAAGGACATACATAAATATCAATAAATGAATATTTTCTAGGAGAGATTTATAAACGTAGTAAAATAAATATTTCATTTTGACTATATTTTAAATATTTATATATTTCCATGCCTAGTAAATTCAAAAAAAATCTTCTTTATCATTGAATGTTTATTATTCATAAGAAGTAGAAAGAGAGAAAAAAACCCTAAATAAAACCAGTTAAATGTAAAAAAAAAAGAAATATAAAAATCTCCATATTTTTTTATGCAGCAACTTATTATGCATTGCATTTTATAACAATTACTTAAGTTCTCTAATATTACAAAATAAAATATTTTCTCAAATTAGATCTTTATTGGCAAATACAGTTTTACATAAAACAAATTTATTGGGAAAATATCGCCTTCTTTTTACACATTTTCATTTGTTATGCATACTAAAATTACTTTCTGAATAATGTCAAAGAATGAAATGACATTTCAGACAACTTTGATCAATATACTACTTTAAAGAAACACAAGAATAAATATATGAAGAACTATTAAAAGCCTGTCAATAAATGTTCTACTTAGAATTGATAAAAAGTAAGTAATTTTCATGCATTTTCACGAGAAAAATAATCAATATATTAATTATTATAATATATTTAGTAGAAAGTAAAAAACATTTTTCACAAAATGAACTCCTCAAAAAAAAAAGAATGCAAAATATTTTATAAAAAAGATTTATAAATAGAGAAATGATAACAGATACTTTTTAAAGAAATTTCTTGCGGTAAAAATAGTATACTTCTGTACCTATGCGATTTCTGCATCTCTAAAGATTGAAGGATATATGTATACACTTTTACATACTTTTTCCTATCATCCCTACTGTTATTTTTACAGAATTTATAGACAATGTGATGAAGTCTTGAGTTATACTAATATTTTAAATCAGAGTTGTATAATGATAATAGAAAAATTGGCTGACAACAAAAATTATGCACACATATACAGGTAATTGAAAATTTCTTAAGGCTCGGTACCCTAAAAATGACCAAAATATTGTTTTTTAATTTTTATTTAGTCATGTTTTTTGCATTATTGTCTTTCAATTGGTATATCATTTTTGTAAGCCTACAAATTGGATGTTGGAAAAAACTTCAATTGAAAAATGTAAACAAACCAATTCGACAGCGCCCCTTTTTTAGATAAAAAAGCCAAAAAAAAATTTTTTTTTAATAGGAAAACCTGTTTTAAAAAGATAAATAATAACTATATAAAAAAGGAAGATGTTATAAACAAAGCATGATATTTTCTGAGACGTTACAATAATGTATTTTTTGCTTTCTATAATGCGTACATGTAAAACTTATTCATTAAGGCATTTTGTATTAATAATTTCATAATTATAGTTCTTATTCTACATATGTTTTTATACAAATGTAGTGTTTCAATATTATGCCAAGAAAAAAAGAACTAAAACTTATATCATGACAGAAAAAAAAATTATTTTTAGCATATTCCTTGAATTTTCTAGTGCAATCAATAATCTCTAAAAATTTATCATTTACAAGAAATATGAGTTCAAAAACAATATGAAAATGCAATTATTTTTAAAGAAAATATATAGCTAATGTCTTATAGCGATATTTTAAGTTTATTTATGCTTATTCTATTTATTTTTTAGAATGATAAACTTTATAGTGTTTTTTACAGTTTGTGTTTTTTTCAATATATTAGTGTATTCAAAATGCTACTATTTCCACAATTATCTATCAATCCCTTCCATTTTTTTCAGTGCGTTATACATAATGCATGTAACAAAATTAGGATTCCATTTTCCTGTAAACTGAATGCATTTTTTTTTTTTTTTTTGGAAAAAATCACAATGTAAGAGAGATATTACCTTTTCTTTTTGAATTTTAACATGCATATCAACACATTTTATTTGTTTTCAACAAAACTAATTAATATTCTACAAAGTAACTAGTAAATATAAAACAAAGTAATATCATTTAAACATCCTTAAGAATATTAGAAAAAAATTCAGGACAAAAAACTAATAAATACAAAAAAAAAATTAAAATTTTCCAAATTTTTTTTAAAAAAATTTAATTTTTAAAATTGTACGAAATTTTATCTAGTATCATGTTTTTGAATAGAATCATTGTATGAAATACTAAAGTACAATTTTTAAAAAGATAAATAAAAAAAAATTCAAAGGATACCGAGTATTCTTAAACAGTATGGAAAGCTATATAAGCTTTTTAATTTGCTTTGAGTTTATTATCATTTTAATACAGGAAATATCACTAATATTCATGATTTGATAAAAGAATATATTTGTTTAACGTAGCAACCGAAGAGAAACAACTTCACAGGCATTCATTTGATGGTTAAACTGCAGTATTTTCAGGAGATGGCCAATTTCCTTTCGTAATCTCCATCCAAATTAAAGCCGGTAACTCTAAAACTAATCAAATTGCTTAATAATTCATCAGTTTTTTTACTCGAGATAGCTTTTGAATCCAGGAAAAATACAGTACTTAGATACTAGGTTTTCTTTTTCCATTCTGAAAATCGATCAGTTTACAACAAAGGAAATGAAAATTTCCTGCTTCTTGAAATTTGATTCCATCATTTCGATAGAAGAAAGGACTTAAAAGACTTTTCGCTTAAATCCATTGAATAATGTGCATTAGATTCATGATTTTACCTGGCACGATATGTTTATTATGAATAGTGATTTGTCATCGACCTGCTTTTTTATATAAAGGATATTATTTAGTTCTATAATACAGAGAACCGATAGTATTTCTGAGAGTTATTTTTCTTCCAGGTAATCAATGACTTCCATAGTCAAATTTATAGTCCATCCTTATATTCTTACCCGCTTTCGAAGGAGACATATTATTTAATACATTTCCAATTTCTTATTTATTTACTTTACATCATGCCCTCACTCTTTTACAAAAATTTGAACAATAATGATAATATTTACTGACAATAAGACATCAAATAATTCTTGAAAACACTGTTTTAGACTACAACCAACCCTGTTTGGGAAAATGCAGCCTAATCAAGGCATTACACATTGAGAGTTTATATACTTCTTGGGATGCTTTGTTTTGGATGACAATACGATACTTAAAAGATAATTAATAAAAATTAATGGGCACTTATAACATTGTGATTCTGAAATATGTATATACATATTTATAATTATTTTAATTATTTGAAAAGTAACTAAAATAAAAATGTTTTTTGTTGACCTAAGTAGGAAAGATTTTTTATATAACTTGACTGTAATAAAAATATTTGTTTTTGTTTTCTAAATATGTAACATATGAATTGTATAATTACTTTTTTTGCATCGTTTTTTTTTGGGAAAATATTTGGAGATTTTTCATCTTTCACGTTTCTTTTTTTTTTTTTTTTTTTAAATTATGGAACATATCCCCAAATTAACCATATGTCGTATGTATTTTTTACACAATTTTTTGCACGGTTTTCTAAAGAACGTATGTGTTGTGCAAAATAAGAGTTGCGTGTATTTAGCTTTGCTTTGATGACTAGAGCAGAGATTTGGATGGGAAAGGGAAGATAATGAGGAAATGAATCCACTCACGTCTCTCCGCACATCTGGTAAGGTGAGCCACAATGGGAAGATGATGGGCGCCATGAGAACGTAAGATACCCTCTTCTTAGTCTCCTTTGGCCACGAGATGTCCAGAGGTTCATCCACCTCGATCTCTTCGCTTTTCGCCTGAAGGGCCAATTCCTGAACATCTCCCTGGAAGACACACACAAAAAATACAAATTTTTTGACATTGAATTATGCGAAGAAAATTAAATCGTGCGTTTATAGAACTAGAAGATATTTTCAAGAATATTTTCCTTCCAAAGAATTGCCAAATATTGTTATTCTTTTAGGTGAAAAGATAGTTTTAAAACCATTGCTCACACAATTCTTTATTTAGATATTACTTAAATCCTGAATGTTGCTTTCTAATGGATAATATATATGTTGCAGATTGTTTAACCCTTTATCTACCAACGGTACTTATAAGTACCACTCAATTTAAAATAGCATTGCATAACCAATTTTACGAATATTCTAACAATACTTAGCAGGAATATTCTTTGAAATATCCTCTTCCAAGATATATGGCAGCATGAGTTCTATGATGAGTATTTTAGCGGGAAAGGCAAGTAGTTTTATAGCAGGAATTGCGTTTTCAGCGGATTGCAAAGATTATCCTTTTAGTCCCGAAAAAAATATTTAATGTCAAAATTTAAGTGTCTTGCTTTTTTGTATGTTAATGAGGACCTTAGAAAACGATTTAACTCTTTATTTTAAGTGAACAGTGTGTATAATTAATTTTACAGTTTAATATCTTTAATTAATTAATTAGCTCTAACGGAGTAAATTTCCCAAAGTTGAGTATTTCGTTTATGCATATCTCTTAATTTTCAATGTAGTGATCCAAAAAAATATTGCATGAAAAAAAATGCAGTAAATCATAATATGGTAGATAAAACGTTAAATGAATTACTAAAATTTCCACAAAAAAGTTCTAAGTTATAAAATTAAAGTTTCTGCATGGAAAAAGGAAAATTCTTAAGAAGGGTAGAGCTAGGTACACAGTGAAGCTGCTCCCTTCTTTATATCAGACCGTTATCATCCATTTTATCTTTTTATAATGTTTTATTATATGGTAATATATATGACAGAAGTTTATTTAAGTTTTTTTTTCTACTGTTACAGTTACCTTTTTTAATAAAAGTAAATGCTTAATTTAATCACTCGTTAAAATGTTATATCAGTTTTATTTTAGAGGGTGTAAATCGCTATACTTCGTTTTGTATTTGAAAACACCAAAATATGCCAAGCAAGCCAACTATTATGAGTAAGAAAATCACTATCTCATTATCCCCAAATACATTTTATACTAAACCGTGCTTTTTTTCCCAATGTTAATGCTACTGAAAACCGGGTGTAGTTTAGAATCGAAGGCAAAAAATATCGTTGCATGTTTTGACAGTTAAAGCAATTACAGTTTTATATATGTATTTAAAAGTTTACAACTGTTAAAAATATTATTCACTTCTTATTAGTTCTCATTTTAATTTTTTGAATTTCATATAGAGCAGATATTGATAACCTTGTTACACTATTTTTTAAATTATATCATAAAAAATGTATTGAGAATTTGAAATACGACTTAGAATCGATGTTGGCTTATACTTGAATAAATATGGTATATATACTATATACTTATTTATGTAATAAGTTGAAAATAAAAAATACATTTATTTTCTTCCATTATCTTATTAGATTAAGGCACTTCTAATGTAAATTACTAATATATTTGAAGTGAACAAGCATTCCAAGCAAATTAGATGATTTGTGAATAAACTATAAAAAAAATAAAACGATATGGAATTAATCATACAGAAACTAGAGATATAATGTTTTAAACTAATGCTGCACTTCAAAATTTCTTGAAATCTAAAAAAAATATTTGTGTGCAAAACGTTATAAAGAACAATAATATTCTATGTATCCATAATTTGAATAAATTTTATTTTTGATTAATTGTGAGATGGCTGAAGTGGGGTCATTGGAAGTGATCTTCGTGGTAAACTAAATTTATGGTGAACAACTTACTCAAATTCTGATTCCACCAAAAGCTAGTAGTGTGTATCAAATAGAAATACTAACGATTGCTATGGAAGGTATGTGTTAACAGAACTGAGCATCAAAAATATTTTCATGTAGTGAAATGTTATTGTTGTTTCAAAACCCCTTGGAACCCCTTGGAACACCAAGTCCATTTGACCTTTCCACATAAGAATGTCGCAAACCAGGTTTTGATCTTCAAACAACTGTCCCAAGAAAATGCCCCAGAAATCCAGAAGATGAGCAGGGGCAGCAGGGAGAGAGCAGTAACAGGTACAGAAAGACTTGACTCCGCAGGTGACCATTTCTAAAGCATACCAAAGCTGTCTGAAGAGTCCTGGAACTCCTTCAATTTAGAGATAGGCCAGAACTTTTAGCTGCGTACCAGTGGTGAGCAGGAGGGTTTCGCCAAGTTAGATTCTTTTTAGCTCCGAGGTGGGAATTGATTTCTGAATGCCTTAAGACACATAAACTGGGGTTAGGGAGATTACAACCCCTACCAGCCAGCTCATCAGCTACCTCGTTCCAAGGCACACCCACATGCGACGGTATCCACTGGAGACACATTTATTTCCTCTGATCAAGCCTAGCTGATTTGGATAAAATAACTAGACCAGTACTGTCCATAAGTTTTGGCCAGTTCTTCAAATATTGGATGGAGCTTCTTCTGTCCGTCAGGATCTAGATATTGTCCTTATTAGAGTTGAGAGCATGATCGAGAGCACCACTAATAACAATGAGTTCCGATCTAAATACGGAAAAATGGTCAGAATTCCTGATGCTGATTTTAACATCATTCCCAGGAGTGTTACTAAATATACCATTTCCTGCTCTACTTGTATCCAAACGACTACCGTCTGTGTAAATAATCAAAGCTTGATCGGGTATGTCATAAATTCTGATGTAATCTGTAATTCCGGATGGCTGCTATGCTTGGGAGTACAGATCAATAATTCCTCCCGGAATTCAACATGATTAAAATAATCAATGGGTGTGACGCAGCTAAAAGGTGTAGATGTGTCAACAATAAAATTAATAAAACCACGTTTCCACATGTAATTAAGTGACGTGTTGCGCTTTAAACGTTGATTACTTGTTCAGTTTAAAATGAAAGAAGAGGTTCTATAGAATGAACTAAAGATTCTAATTTTAATAAAATACCTATACGAGTTAACTTCGAATCTCATAGCCAGAGGTTGGATGTCTGCCTCGTACAGAACTATGTCAGTAGGGCAACTACATCTAAGGCACAGCACTTAGCAGCACTCTCTCAAGTGTGTTGAAATGTAGAATATACAAGTATACATGAGGTAAAATTCTGATACCATTTACACCAAGAGGGGCACGGTAGCCTTGTGGTTATGATCATGAATACGTGGCTGGTTTTTCATGAATTCCAGTACTGGAGATACTGAAGACCAGCTGTGTATATCGTGTTAAATCTTTCGAGACTCAAAGTCCTCACGTTGGCGTGGTGGTAGTTTAGAGAGAGTAGTGCAAACACAGATACTTTGCTCTAACTTAAACGATGTTCAAATTTACAAGGTCTTCTATATTGACGACTTTTTGCCATTTGCTGATGATTTAATTCCAAATAACACCTTTTAATCTGCCGGTAACTGTCTAATTTATTACTCCAATGCAGTGTTTCTTAAACCAAGTTTTCCCAAAAATTCTAGAGTTTTTGATAAATCTTTTTGTTTAAAATAGCTCGTTCACCTATGAAACGAAAATAATAGTATAATTGTTTATTTAGATTCTTATTGAAGAAAGTAATCTTATCAAATGTCACTGAGTATCAGTGTTCTAACTTTAGTGCCACAACTAAAAATAATTAAGCACGTCCTTCGAATTGTATTTAAATCTTATATATGCCATTATTATAAAAGGTGATTGTCTCAGAAGTGAACTGAAAAGAACTACAAGTGATAAACAGATTATTGATCAGGTATAACTCATCAGGTATAACTCATATATATATATATATATATATATATATTTAATTTTGTAATTTAATTAAAATTTTTATATCATTATATTCAAAGTAAAAATTTATTGCGGATGTTAATTACTGAAAAACAATAACATACTACAAAAAAATTGCAGAAGTACCCAAACGTGTTGCACAATGCACAATGTAGCACCTTTGCACAATGTTTATGGTGTCTATATTCTGAAAAGTTTAAGAACTCTTGCTCAAGTGAAACATTAAGTTAAAATTTGCAATCTTTAATTAGCAAATTTTCCTTATGGTACTTTTACTAAGTTAACAATAATAATTTAAGAAAAATTTTAAAAATTCCTCTTATTTCTGCAGTTTTATTATAGAACCTTCACAACATGTTCTAATCACAAAATAAATTAAAAAGTTCTTATATTTATATGTGTATAGTTTCCAATATATATGCACACATCCAAATATGAATCCGTAACTATTCCACATTAACATAACCCATAGGCACCAGTGGACACATAGGGAATGAGAACCTACAAATGTTAGAAGGAATGGAGGATGTAATGCATGGGAGAAAGAAAATGGGTTAATATCTGACGTGGAAGAAACGAAAAGAAATGGTTAGCGATGCTATTAATGAAGATGAAAAAGAAAAAGATAATTCATGAATCCATTTCCTCAAGAGAAAGAGTATTGGATGGTTATCACGAACTCGAGAAAATAGGTATAGTTATCTTAAAAAAAATAGAATAGTTATCTCTCAAACTCAAAGAATTTGTTCGAGAATGAAAATTAAAATACCATCAATCTTGCAGATTAGAATATGCATAAAAAAAGTAAGAGATTAACCAAAACTTTTTTTAATGTGAGTGCCAAGATTAATATTTTTTATCAATATCGTTTACTTAAACTGCCTAATATTTGATATTCATTTACTGGTAATTGAAGTCTTCTTAAGTATATGTTATGTATATGATTTAAAAACTTGGAATATATTTCTCCGCGAAAAATTTGAATGATAGACCGAATAAGTTATACAAATATTAGAATTATTTGGAATTAAAGTTTTGGGTGGAAACAACTTAACATTTATTTAAATGAAATGTTTTCTTATTTTTTTTGTTTATTTATTAGTTATTAATTTGCTATCAAAACAAATATTTATTTTGATAGTTAATACTGAGCCATACTTTTAAGTCTTAATGACATTTTTCAATTTGATGCTTTTTACGTTATTCATTTTTTCCCCTCGTGAAAATTTACTTGACTAATTTAGAAAGTTGTACAATGAAAATAAACAAATTTTCCGGTTCAATATTTTTTATTCTTCTATCATTTTTTGCACATCATGATATTAAAAGCTTGTACTTTAAGTAATTCTTCATGCATTCCAGTTTTTAATGTAATTCATTGCACTAATTATAAATAAACCCATTTTCATTTTTATACACTTTCCACGTTTTTAACTTATTACGGAGGTCACGGTAGTTTGGTGGTCATGGCTTTAAGCTAAAGGTCAGTGTGCCGAGTCCTGTTGACACAGAAGATCAATCAAGCAGAAGATAATATGATGTACGTTTAAATCCATCATGGCCCAAATTCTTCGTCTTGGTGTGGTGTTATAATTAGAAGATGAGGTAGCCTCTCACGTAACATGTTGCATCAAGTGTGACGTTAATAAGTACTTACTTGTTACGAAAAAGTATTTCATGTATTTCAATGGACTTAATTCACGAAGGTCTCATGGTAAATGCAATCAAGTGTTCTCCATTGAAATTAAAGCCGAGACTAAACTTGTACTTATTGTTCTCTTGAAAACTTCAGATAAAATTTCAGATTTGATAATTTCTTAAATATGTTCAAATATTAAGTTATTCAGAATATGATAAAAAAAATTCTTGCATTTTAGGTGTATTTTTAAATCAAATTCATTTTGTTTATCAACTTGCGTTATTATTGTTGGCAAATATGTAAATCTTAACAAAAAGTTTCTACAAAAAGGAAAGGTAGAAACAGCGAATGGCATGAACTAATTGGCTGGAAACATGCAGTTGCCCTTATTGCGGCTATGACGTCAAATGAACTTATCAACTGATTTATGGGAAACACGTGACTATTACGTCACACGACTTTATCAACTTATTGTTTAGAAAAATGTGATTGTAGTTATTACGTGACTATGACGTCACATGTTTTTAACCCATTACCTTTGTATTTAATCTATTCAGTTAAATATAAGGAAATAAATTGAGCACATTTCCTGAATTCATCCCAACAACGGTTTTAGTTATTTTCAAATTATTAATAATTTTAACTAAATACCCCTATTGAAAGATCGGACATGAAATGAAGAAAAGGAACATAAATAAAAGACGACACCGATGAATTTACACCTCAGAATATGCTCACATTAAACACAGATACAATCTCCAAATTTCCTGTTTGAGCTTTTTTATGCGATCATATAGCAACGATCACCAGAAATAACATTATGTTCTTAGTTTAGTAACACTTATTCACACATGCCTTCGTGTTTAATATAGCAACCCCATTCACAAAAAATGATAACGCTGTAGAGAGAAATCAGTAAAACATGACGACTAAATTCCATTTTTAATAACAAATACAGATAAGAAAATAAAAATATGAAATCATTTTTGCTATGATGACACAATAAAAAGCGACTAAAAAATAATAGAATTCCACTATGGACAAGAGAGACAAACATAAATGCGATAAAGTTTTACGATCCACTCTCCGTCTTCGAGACAGATGGCAAAATAATATATTTACTCGGCTAAGGATAAATTCGAGTAGTATTTAATGTAACCGGAAAAAATGCACCTGTCAAGGAATACGAGAGAAAAGTGACGCTTTAATGTACTTGGGGTATTGTAAATAAAGCACTAAGCTGTATTTCAAATAAGATACATTCTTCGTAACCATCGATTTGCATTGACACTCTATTTTAAATCTTATCCGGCGCATTTCTGGTTTCGGATGATTGAAAAGAAAGAAAAGCTATGTTTAAATTCTTTTTAATGGAAATTTAAAAACAGAATCCATTCGAATGTAAGCTGATTTAGAGATGCTGAGAATTTTGGATTTGGACGAATGTTTTTAGGAATATGCATACATTTCCATTGGTTTAAGACATTCTAAAGTTGTATTCGCTTGAATTGTATTATATAGAATTGTATTTAACTTTTTTTTGAAATTTTAAATTTTTTCAATAATTTCATTTATAAAATTGACTTTACATATCTTTATTATATTTATTTCATAAATTTTCATTAAATTTATATTTCACGCATTTCTACTAAATTTATTTCGAAGATACATGGAACATTTCTGAAGTTATGAAAAAAAAACATTCCATATTTTAAACGGAAATAATCACTATTGACTAACATTACGAGAACAAAATTTTAATGCCAAGACACTCGATGTACCTACATCAAAAATTAGTCCAGCTGAAATCTTCCTAGCAACAATAAATGCATTGTAAACTATTTGGAACTCCCTATATGAAATGTTCCTTTTAAAGAAATACCTTACATCTTATAAAGGATATTACAACAATACTAAGCCAAATAAACACATCTCGTACATATTCGAAAGACTTACAAGTCCCATTCAGAATAACAAATATATCAAAATAATATTGAAAGATAATTGTACCAAATATAGAACATGCTCAGAATTTACAACTCAATCTTTGTTAGCACTGATGGGCCAGTGATAAATAATGAGTATACGTTAAAATTGAGGTAAATAAAAATGAATACAAAATTTGACAATATTAAGGTTTCCAAAATTAGTTGTTCTACAGTAACAACTCAGTGGTGCAAAAGCCCATGAGAGCCAAGTATTACTGGGCCCAACTCAGTATACGTGACCTTGGACCCTGAGGTGCACGACCAGATGTTCCGGTCAGTCTGACGCGAAACCCTCTGTGTTAAGTTACCCAGCAAGCTTGGTACTCTTTTATCAAACCACTGAAGGGATGAAAGGCTGAGTCAAACTTGTCCGTCCAGGAGTTTGAACCTCGGACCTGTGGTGTGGAAGCGCGATGCACTAACCACTTAGCCACTGAGCTTCAGTAGTACGTCAATTCTACTACAAAAATACTACAAAAGCAATAATTAAAAAGTAACAAATACTGCAAAAATAGTTTTATTAAATGCTCTTAGGGAAACAGTGAACTTCTCGTAGAACATAAAAACTATGGATCCTTAAAAATACTGACAGAAATCAAGACATAATTATAGCTACACTAACGCTGGCGGATTGGACTAAATCTTCTCATGATATTTTGTAACAAATGTAATGGGCAAGAATGTTTCATTATCACAGACAAAAAAAAAAAAAAAAAAAATGCAATAACAAAAAAAGAAGAAAAAAACAGCCAACTTTTCAATTCCTACTATTAACTCACACTCTCTATAGATTTATTTATTTATCTTGGTGGAATTTTCTATCGTTAATAACATACATATTAAAGCGCTCAATTGAGCTGAAATTTTTTGTACATGATTTTATTTTGGATGACAATACAATAATTTAATTATAATTAATAAAATTAATGGATTAAAACTAACTATTTAAAGAATTACAAATACAGCCACGTTGGCATCATTTTCGGCATCTTGTGTCAAAACTTGAAAAGGTTTTTTTCTCACGTTTTAAACATTCAGTTGAACTGAAATTTTATATGCACGATTGTTTTGGATGACAATACGATACTTTAAAGATAATGAATAAAAATTAATTACCACTTAATGTTGTGATTCTGTAATATGTATATACATATTTATAGTAATTGAAACTATTTAATAAAAAGTAGTTAAAATAAAATTTTTCTTTGTTGATCTAAGTAGGAATTGACTTTAAAATTTTTTTTATATTACTTGTTTAAAAAAAGACATAGTCATTTAGCAATAATATGATGTATATAAATAAGGGTATTAATACATTTAAAGCAATTCAATCTGAAAAGTTCCTATGTATGTTAAAAAAAACTTTGTAGAAATTCACAATCTATCCCCGGCTCTGTAGGAATTAGAGACGAAATGAAATGAGGAAGTGAAAAAGAGAATGAAAGCTACAGTGTGAGTGTATTTCAATCGAAATTCCAAAGACATTTACATGACTTAACGGCTATAGAAAGGAAACAATGCATCAAATAAGGAAACATACAACAAACATCAAATACACGTTAATTTACTTTAGACTATAATGTTCTAAATTCATGATTGTCACATGACAAATTCAATCATGTGTTTCCAATTGAATTCAAAATAGATATTAAACTAGTATTTGTTGTTTTACTTGTAAAATTTAGAACACATTTGATAATTGGGTAAAGAAATTCAAGCATTTTATTTTTTTTTAATTCTTCAAAATGTTTATCAAATTTTTTTATAAGAAATCTTGTATTATACATGTATTTTTAAGTAAAGAGCATTCTGATTACTAATGCGAGTTATTATTAATCGTACACTGTGTAAGTTATTATTATTATATAATCTTTACAAGAAAGTGTCAGCAAAAAGCAAAAGTTGGTACCAGGAGAAACACGTGAACTTATTGACTGGAAACACGTGATTGTAATTGGCTAAATTCCTTACAGTCGCGTGATAAAGGCAGTTTCGTGTTCTTCATTGAATTCAAAAAAGATATGAAGCGTGTAGTTGATGTAAAATTTGTAAAAATTAGATAAGATTTTAAAAATTATGAATGGATAAAGATGTTCAACTATTTACTTTTTTTAAAATTTCTTCAAAAAAAATATTAACATAAAAAAAAACTTTTACTTAACATATATTTTTAATCAATTATGTTACGTACATATGCGCATTAGTATTGTTGACCAATATGTCCTTTAAAAAAGTTTCTGAAAGAAACAAAAGTTGGCAGCAGCATAGTACTTGAACTAATTGGCTGAAACACGTGCTTATATTTATCACATAACTATTACGTGACATGAATTTATAAACTGAGAGGCTGGAAACATGTCATTGTAATTATCATGTGACTATAATCTCACATAAATTTAGCCCATTGACATTTGACTATGTCGGTGCATGAATTTACGAACTGGTTGACTAGAAACAAGTGATTGCGGATAACATGATACGATTATGTACCATATATTTAGTCAATTGTAAAAAGCACAGTTGGAATCAGAGGTGGCTAACCCAAATGACCTAGCGGGCCACTTCAGGGAAATATCATAGTCCCGCAGGACGCATATAAAAATATGTGAAAATTTAAAACAGAATACATTATTATTATTGTTTTCATGTATACAAGAATAAATATTTTAATAATAATAATACAATTATCAAATATGGCTAGATCTAGCAATAGGCATCGTAATAAAGTTACATAAATCAAATGTTACAAGGAGTAAATGCAATGCAATACTGCTTACTTCTTAGTATGTATAAAAACAGAAGCCATGTAACAAAATAGGGACAGTAATGGAATATACAGATGGGTGACAAAATAATACGAACATACGTGAAAAAGGCATGGCCCATTTCAAAGACGCACAACGCGCATGTCAGTTAGCGTTGCAGTCCGCCACCTAGCGGATTCGAAAGGTAAAGTATCAGTCGCTCAACAGCTGTGATAGGTGTTGCACGCGTCAATTGTAATTTCTGAAAAACGCAATAATGACGAACCTGTCAGAGTTCGAAAAAGGTATGATTGTTGGAAAGAGGTGCTCTGGTTACTCGGTGACGAAAATAGCCATTTATTTGGGGCGTGCAAGGAGTACTGTATCTGACGTTATGACAGCATACAAGAAATGCGGGAATGTGACGTCTGGCAAGCACAACAGTGGACGGAAAAGAAAGCTTACCGACAGGGATAAAAGTGTCTTAACCCGCATAATGGCTCGAAAGCGCAAGCAATCGCTATCCCAGATAACGTCTGAGGTGAATAGTCATCTTCGTAACCCTATTTCAGCAAGAACCGTCCAAAGGGAATTTCATGCTTCGAACTTGTATGGAAGAGTTGGAATTCGTAAACCATTGGTAACTGCACGTCATGCTTTACAGCGACGTCAGTGGTGTAGAACACACAGACAGTGGACCCCACAACAGTGACAACAAGTCATCTGGTCGGATGAATCGACGTTCACCCTATTCCAAACCACCGGACGCGTTTATGTGTGGAGAACGCCCAAAGAAGCAGTTGCTCCTGAATGCATCGTGCCGACAGTTAAGCAAGGAGGTGGGTCCCTTATAGTATAGGGGGGGGCGAGGTCTTGGGCCACTTGTTACTCTGCATGGCAAGGTTAAAGCTGCCCAATATGACAATATCCTGGGGGATCAGGTGCATCCATTTGTCCAGACTTCATTTCCCGGAGAATGCCCACTTTATCAAGAAGACAACGCTCCTATCCACACTGCTTAAATCGTGCAAGAATGGTTTGCAGAGCATGAGGGGGAAGTAGGTCATCTTGATTGGCCCCCTCAGTCACCTGATTTAAATATTATTGAAAATTTGTGGGGATATTTGGAATCAAAACTTCGTGCTCGATTCCCTCCACCATATACGATTTCGGCATTAGAGACCACTCTCCACGAAGAATGACTTCATATTCCATTACAAGTTGTTCATGACCTCTATGCGTCCATCCCACGTCGCATACAGTCTGTAATTCAGTCAAAGGGGGGTCCAACTCCCTATTAATAAAGCTTTTCTCCTCTTTCACAGGTGTTCGTATTATTTTGTCACCCATCTGTACTTGTTGCAAAACACTCCACCATAGTAAAAAAATAATCATATTTTCTTAAATTGTAATTAATCCTTGGGCCACAAAATTATTCAAGGTGGGACACGGGTAGTCACTCCTGGTCTAAATTTTGAAAAGGAGAGACACACAGGGAGAGATATAAAGTAAATAAGAATTCAATAAGAAAGGAGGAGGATAGGTAAAGATAAACTGAGTTCAGATTTGCTTTTTCGAACGAGAATTACATAATTAAAATTTCCAGTAAAACTTTGTCTCGCAAGGCTTTGGGGCAATTAAAATACAAGATTAAGATATCCGACTACGTTCGAAACCGTCATTTTGTAAAAGCATATAAATGGATAATATTTATGATATTTAGTGTCACTTAGATTAGAAATTGTATATAAATTTGTTTTATGAATATTTTAACAAAAAAAAAATTATTTAAGTACAGTATTTTGACAAAAAAATGAACATATAATGACCCATTTTCAAAATATTCTCCTTCTGTGAAAAATGCTTCTATTATAATAATATTTTGCCTGTATATAGCTCAGACCCCTCTACAGAGGCTCAACTAGAATTTTTTAAATATATAACTTAGAAGTGGGTTTATCCAAGTTTTACGACAACAGAGGGGAGAAATTTTAAGAAAAAAACGCCGATAATTATTTTCAAATGGCCGATAATTATTTCACTCTGAAAATAATGCGAATTTTTCAAAAATCACATTTGAGCCTCTATACAGACGTCTGAGCTTTATACAGGATAAATATTATTATACGAATAATATGAACACTTTTGAAAAAAGGAGAACATTTGGAAAAAAAGATTATTCTAAGTTAATTTGCTGCCAAAATATTGTATTTAAATAAATTGTTTTGTCAAAATATCCTTAAAACAATTTTTACATGTATTCTAATCTAAGTGACACTAAATATCATGAAAATTATCTGTTTATGCGCTTTTTTAAAATCACGGTTCCGAACGTAGTCGGATACCTTAAGGAGGAAAACAGTACAACTACGCAAAACTGAGCTACGACGAAAGATGATGCATTGTTGTAAGTAAAGTTTTCAACTCACCGCTGCTACAGCGGCAGTAGGTGCTGCACCTGGCTGTATGATGGTGACATTGGGGCTCTCGGACATGATAGTGCTGATCACCGGTGACGTGGTGGGTGCGTTCGTCTTTACGGGGGATCGAGTGTTAGTGCAGAAGGAAGTTTCTTCGTGACGTTCTCTGTCGGCGTGTTCGCTCGCAGAACCGTTGGCCAGAGTGTTGAGGATAGTTGAAGACTGAAATAAAAATCCATCCACATTAGGTGACATTTTACATGATGATTCAAAATTTAGACAATTAAGGAAGATATTAAAACCTATACTTTAATAAACGACACACAAATACAAATAAAAAATTACGCAAAAATCCATTCCAAATACAGTTCATATAAAAACTAACAATACGTAATGAAAGACAAGTTAGCATTACTTGGCATTTAAAAGAAAATGCAAATCTTACAAAAGGAACTGAGCAATTTTAAAAATTTGCACTTAATGATAACAAAGGATGTAAAATGAAAGACATTTAATCCGAATAATATTTTCTTCGCAGTAAGCTTAAAACATCTAAATAGGAACACTGACAACGTTTGGACGTGATTTTGAATAACTTGAAATAGAATTTACATATAAAATTGTTTTAACAGTATAATTAACAAGAAAAAATAGTTTAAATGCAATTTTTGGCAAAAATACAGAAAAGTATATTTTCAAAACACTTTCTTTTTATGAAAAAGCTTCTGTAATAATAGTATGTTGTTGACGTACAGCTAAGAGCTCTGTTCTGGGATTAAATTAAAATTTTTGAAGTACGAAATTTAGGAGCGGATCTATTCATACCTTAATATTACAGAATATGGAAATTTTAACACCGGATATCATTTCTATTGATATTAAATCAGAAAATATTGAGAATTTTTCCAAACTCTTCGTTCAGCCCGTATAGAAGTCTTAGCGATACATAGACAAAATGTTATAGAAGTATTTTTTACAAAAGGAGAATGCTTTGAAACTGCATTATTCTTTCTTCGTTTTTTTTCAAAGCAATCGCATTTAAATGAGTTTTTATTATAATAATATACTTAAAATAAGTTTATATGTGTATTATAATTCAAGTGGCACTAATTATTAAAAAGTTATTCATTCATTCGCTTTTTCTGAATCACGGTTCCGATCGTAGTCAGTCTCCTTAGCTCATTACAATATGCATTGTGTCAATAATTTCACTTTCCTCTTTGTAAAATTTCTTAAATCAAATTTAATAAAATATTTTTAAGTTTTAGATTTATCAGCAATTTATTAGTCAAAGAAAGATGGCGATTGCGTATTGATATATAATCGTCAGCATTGTAGTGTTAAGTTTCTTTCGCTGATTTATCCGATAAATTTATCGTTGCTTCAATCCCTTTTACCAAATTGATATACTAGAGGGATATTATTTAATTCTTTAGGATTCTCCGTAAGTGCATTTAGTGAAGCATCTAAGTTAGTGTTTTGCTGAAGAGCCAATAAAAGTGCTTATGTGGGAAAAGTTTTATTAAGCCTAAAGTTCTTGCTTCCTGGTTGTTTTGAAAAAGAAAAATAGTAAAATACAATGATCTTAAAATAAAAACTATTTCTACTTGATGTAATAAGAAAACATAACACTTAAAATAAAAAAATAGAAATCGTTTACCGATTATATATATATATATATGTATATATATATATATATATATATATATATATATATATATATATATATATATATATATATATATATATATATATATATATTAAATGAGTTGATTCCTTTCAAAAACTGTTTTCTTTAGAAGCGTAGAAAACAAAAGATACTCGTTGAAAAATCAAGTAATCAAGTTCATGGATTTCTCTTTACATTTAACCCCAGAATACGAATTAAAACGACATAGTGTAGAATTTGGATGAGGGTGATAAAATATACTAGTATACACTATATATACTATTTTTTTTACATTAAAAAACCTAAAAGAAAGTTTGATATCCATTAAATAACCGCTTGATCTAACTGATGATAAAGCATGTGCATTCTAAATAAATGTATTGATAATTTTGTGTATTGGAAACGTCTTGATGCAAATCAGAATAAGTCAATCTGTAAATACAATATTATTGTTAAAAACCAAGTTTGTACAACTCGCGGCTCACGGACCACATATGGTCCCCCATGTTTAAATGTGCTACCTAACGGGTGATTTTATATTTTTATTCAAACTTTTGTTTCTCTTGTGTGTGTTTATATATAAAAAATATTTTAAAAAATGAAAAATGCTACGCAAAACAGATTGTGATATCCAGTTCCAAATTTAATATCCACGAACGCAAATGTTAATTAAAGAATCAGTTTTATTAGGCAACAGTGATGGATCGGTTGTTAGACCTATTCTTTTTAAAACGCTTTTATAAGCTTCACCTGTATGTATGTATGCATGTAACGGAATCTTTGAACTCGATTTCTACCCACTTTAAAAGGTCAGATTAATTTGAAATTTTACACATTTGTCAAAGACCAATGATAGTATAATAATTAAATAATTTTGTTCCATTGTTCTAATCAGGATCATCAAGATAACCCTATGATCTACACATGTTTCTAAAACAGTTTTCTCGTAGATGAAATGTACCAAAAATTCCCCATGAGTTGCGTTAACTTATGCAAACTAAGAAAACCAGACAAGATATGCAATGACTAACATCAATACAGATTTACAAAAATTAATGTGAAAGAAAGGATAAACAAATATCTCATTAAATTAAGACTCGATGATAGTTAAAAATGCTCAATTATAATAGAATAACAGCTTCAATCATTTGTATTCTTAACTGCTTCACACAATTAAGTTACTCGTGGTCCGTTTGGGTTTGTCAGCCCAGGTAAGAAAACTAAGAAACTTCTAAATTGTAAATTTCACCATTATGTTTACATTGTCGGTATCATTACAGAAACCACATACAAGATTAAAAATTTGGAAATAAGTAAAATATCTCATAGACGGGAATAATTATTCAGTGCGAAACGGCTTCTACTATGATGAAGATGATAAATTGATTTAAATATTGATTAGAAAATGATGGTGCAAAAAGGCGATGTATAATATAAATGTCAGGCGATTTTGCAATTCAAAATAATTATCTATTTTTGCTGCGTTTCATGTGTTCAAGCCGTGAAGCTGGTATTACAGAATAATAAATCCAAAGTATTTTAATGTGCGATACTATCACCCCCCTCTTTTTGAGAAATAAGTATTTTCTCTTGTGTCTATATTTCATAAAATATTAATTGAGAATCAATTATTTACATCAATATATTGATAAAAATAAGTTTATTTCTGCCTTAACAAAGAAAACATCTGAATTTCTATTCTATACAAAGTAGATAAAAATCAAAAATTTAGTATTAGTAATCGTATTCAATTGAAACAAAAAATTAGTTTAAAATATGTGAATATGAGACATTACATTTCGTAAAATGATAAAGGAGAGCTTTAACTGAACTCGTTGAACTAGCTACTTCGATGGAAATATCACTTAAGCACATCCCAAACTTGCTACATTCCATTTTAGTTTTAAGAAGGAAGAAGAAATAAAAGGGGAGGGGGGTAAATGTTAACAAGAAATGTGATAAAAAAACACGATCAGAGGTAAAAGTTGTGGAAATTACTGTAAATATTGTAAAATGATACATTTATGTATATATCTACGGAATTGTCATAAAAATATTTTTTTGATTTTTTGTACTACTTCATGGTAGTTATTGGAAAATAAATATAGGTGTTTTTCTTTTTTTGCATTGATTAATCTATTTTTAAATCTTTTATTTTTTAACTTCTTAACCATCGTATTGCCACCTGATTTAAACATGGTCTTGAACAGAATATTTCTTAGTATCATTACCTACGTTCAGTATGATTTTTTGAAATCACAATAAGTTATAAGTATTTTGAATTTTACTCTTGGATGTAAATGAATATTATTTAGGTAAAATAAATAAATAAAATTATCTCACAGGATGAAACTCAAACATTATGGGCAAATTGGATGTTTCAGTTGAATTTTCAGAAAACCAATACATTTTGAATGTATCCAGTCGCCAATAGATGGCAGTGCTATAACTCATTCCCTCTTCAGGTTATCGAAAAAAATTGCGGGGACTTAACTTTAGTTTGAAGGACAGAAAGAAAGTCAAATGTGTACATTCAACATGAATCAATCAATGTTTGAAAAAGTAAGATTCAGCTCTTCACGATTTGAAATTTGGGAACAAACATTAGATACGACAAAGCTTAAGTAATTATTTGAAAGAACAGAGCGGTCTCGTTATAAAATTAATCCATCTTTTTGAATGTTAAGTATTTGTGTGAATTAAAGTTGCAAATTTTTTTATAAATTACTTAATTACTTTTGCTTATTTATTTTTTGTTGTTAATTTTGTTAATTATTTTTTTATAAGCTACTCAACTATTTTTTTTTCATTTTATTTTTCGGCATATTTTTTTTTTTTTTTTGCAAGTTTCTCATAAACATTTTAAAAATTCAAAATTAGTTCTTACAAATACATTTGATTGTATTCTGTATCACATCTATACATGCCTTAATTTTTTTCTTTCTTGTTAATTGTGCACAACCTACTTACAAATAGACAACTAAAAATTATTTTCATGTAATTATTATCCAATTAAATATTTAAAGAATTAAAAATATCCCTCCTTGATAAAAAGCATGTAGTTTTATAAGCTAAATATTTTTTAAAATATATATAACATATGAGATGTTTTCCTGTTCCACATTGTAAGAGGATTACTGGACGCAATGTTTTCATCTGTTTTAAATACTTTTGAGGGTTACTTGCTAAGCAAATCTTAATATAATTAAAAAAAACTCGCGATCTAAATATACTAGATTTATAATATTATAGATATCTTTTACTTTAGCTCGTTTATTTTATCTTATTTTTGAGGATTTAATATAAAGAGTGTTTTTTTTCAGGTATAGAAGTTTAAGTTGGCATTACTTTCCAAGATGGCGACCGATTTAACAGCTGTCAAGTGATTTATTCTCAGTTTGGTTTGGCAATTCATCAAAACGATCATCAAGCAAGGCGTAGATTCGTCGAATGGGCCCAAAACGAGATTGCCGTTGTTCCCGATTTTCATAAGCGAATTTTGTTTAGCGATGAAGCGCACTTCTGGTTGAATGGCTACGTCAACAAACAAAACTGCCGCATTTGGAGTAAAGCTAATCCACAATTGTATGCCGAAACACCGTTACATCCAGAAAAACTGACTGTTTGGTGCGCTTTATGGGCTGGTGGAATCTTTCTTCAAAAACGATGAAGGGCACAACGTTACAATCAATGGTGATCGGTATAGAGCCATGATTACTAACTTTTTCATTCCTGAATTGAACAATCATGATGTCCAGGAGCTGTGGTTCCAACAAGACGGCGCAACATGTCACATAGCTCGTGCCACAATCGATTTATTGAATGACACGTTTGATGACCGCCTAATTTCACGTTTTGGACCTGTGAATTGGCCTCCAAGATCTTGTGATTTAACACCGCGAGACTATTTTTCTGTGGGGCTATGTAAAGTCATTGGTCTATGCGGATAAGCCACAAACGCTTGACCATTTGGAAGACAACATTCGCCGTGTTATTGCCGATATACGGCCACAAATGTTGGAAAAAGTCATCGAAAATTGGACGTCCAGATTCTACTACATTCGAGCCAGCTGTGGCAGTCCTATGCCAGAAATCAAATTTAAAATGTAATGCCACAAAATTATCTTTCGAATAAAAAAAATTCAGGTCAATGGAATAATACATCGCTGTTTTATTGCAATTTAAAGTTCTATACCTCTAAAAAAGACCCTATATAAAACACCACACTTTCATTGCATTATTCCCACAAAAAGAGAAAAATATATAACGAATTACACATATTATATTTGACAAAGAATCGTTTATTCTTGTCTAACTTTTTCAATTCAACATCTGTTAATAAAAATAATTTTTTAACACTCAATTTAAATATTACTATTATGTAGAAGAATATGATTAAAAGTTTAGATAGCATGTTTTAAACAGTGTAGTATTTTTTCGTTCCTCTGAATACAATTACACTTTCAATCTGCAAGATCTTTAAATCATAATTAACTTACTTTTTACATATACTATGTAGAATGTTTTCTCCAATTTTTACTTTAGCTAACATCTAGGTTTACTTTATGACGTTCTTGATAGGAGAATATCCCCTTGTGAGCGAGTTAATTTAGTCGTACAGAGAAAATCACTTAACACGAAATTGAGGGGACAGAAATATTTTTTCGTGTTAAAAGAATTTCGAGTCAAAGGACATTAAAAAACATTTATTTAAAAACAATTTAGTTTATTAAAAGTACATTTTAATTACATAACTATGTATAAGTGCATGTATTCAACAAAAATCAATCAAACAAAAATATTCACTTGAATTTAATGAAATTTAATACAAAAATTTCAAGTTGTTTTGAAAAAAAAAAGTTTATAGAGTTTTAAAAAATAATCTGATACTTTTCTTTGTATTGTATCATTTGCAACAAATTGTAAGATGGTTTCCTTTTTGTTGTTCATTTCACCATTCGAAAGAGCGTCTTAATAATTATGAATAATTTTTATGAAGTTCTTCATTTCTGATGACGTGCAAATAGGAGTTGCATTAATATTTACATTTTTTTCGTCGAAATCTGCATCAATGATATTTTTTGCGCTTTCAACAAACTCCAAAATGTATTTTCCATAATTGGGGCTGTACAAACATTATCATCATATACTGCAACAAATTCTTCCGATGATACATTTGGACAGTCCAATAATACAGAAAATTACTCAAAGATTTAATTAAATGGCTCGTGTTTTTCATATTTTGTTCATTTTCAGAAGGGAAATGTTTTTGCGTTAAGAGGAAAAAAATGTATAAAAATATATAGTAGTTTGTCAGGACCGTTGTATTATTTGGTGTTAACCGATATTTCTCGTCTTAGGAATTTTCGCGTTAAAAGTATTTCACTGTATATGCATTACTTTTTAAACAGATCTGGAGAGAAGGTTACTTTTTTATACCACTAAGTGCCAGTGGTAGTTAGCAAACGATTGATGAATGTTCTAAAATTTATTATTAGTCTCAAAACTTAACTGACTTAAAAATGGGTCCTGTGCCGACGTAATTTAGTATAAGTAACATTCACATTGTAATGTTATGTAATCCTTTCCATTCACATAACAATAAGAGATCAATAATAAAATACGCAAGTTTAGACTTCTAATATGCCTGTTATAAATTCTAATGTAACGATGTAGATGAGTCCTAATCCGTCACAATATTTCAGATAAATTCAAAATATTAGATACGCAAGTAGAACAAGACAAAATAGGAATATTCCAAGCCCTTCAAAAAAAATTAATTAAGAAGCTCCTCTTCATTTAACTACACCAAAAATTATAACAATTTGTATTTCTCATTATTATGTACTTATGTTTATGCTTTTATCTTCATAGAAATATGTGAATTTCGTTTTTAATGTTTAACATTGATTCCTCTTATGTTTAAATTACGTGTTTCTACAACGATACCCGAAACGTCCGTAAGATTATATATATATGTATACAACCTATGGTAAGAAAGTTCGGTAAATGAATTTTTATTTCAAATACAGAATTGTGTACAGCATCAAATACAATTTACAGTCCTTCAAAATAATCTACATAGATTGTAATGCACTGTTGGGAACGAATACGAGTATATAAGTCCTGGAAACTGCTGTCAAACAGTTCTTTCGGTATGGCTTTCAGCTGGGCCGTCACGTTACTTTGAATGTTGGTGATGTCCGCAAATCCCTTTTTCCTTCAGGGTTGACTTTAATCTGGAGAAGAGAAAGAAGTCTGCAGGTGCTAAATCAGGTGAATAAGGGGAGTAATCAAGTGTCCAAATTCCATTCACGACCAGAAACAGCCGTACAACCAAGGCGGTGTGTGGCCGAGCATTATTGTGAAAAACAGTCCAGTAGAATTGTTTGGAGTACTAACCAAGGCGGTGTGTGGCCGAGCATTATTGTGAAAAACAGTCCAGTAGAATTGTTTGGAGTACTCAGGGCGAACACGAGACATCCGTTTCAGTAGACTCTTCACAACTTCGGCGTAAGCAGCAGCATTCAATGTAGTATTCTGAGGGAGGAATTCTTTGTGAGTGAGACCCTTAGAATCGAAGAATGCGATGAGCATTGTCTTTATGCGCGATTTTTCCGACCATACATTGGTTTTTTTAGGCGACGACGGACTTCGCCACTCCAAACTTCGTAGTTTTCTTTCGGAATCGTACTTCCGACCCCAACTCTCATCGCTTGTGAAGTTGTTGTTCAGGAAATTTCTGTCTCCATCTGTCATGTCAATGAGGTCTCAGCAAGCGCCAAGCCGCATTTCGATTTGTTCAGGCGTTAAACGATGGGGTACGAGTCTGCAGCAAAACATTCAGTTTTCTCAAATCCTCAGTGAGTATGAGGCGAACACTTTCTTTGTTGATTCTCAGTTCTTAGGCAATCATTCACTTTGTCAGGCGACAATTGTTTTCCACAAGCTTGCTTAACTCTTAGAATGTTTTCCGGGGTGCGAGTAGACTTTGGCCTGCCGCCTCTGGGGGCGTCTTCCAGGCTGGTTCCTCCTTCTTGGAAGCGCTTAAACCATTCATAAACACTCTTTGATGCGATGGCTTCATCTTTATAAACTTCTTTGAGCATTTCGTAAGTTTCTTTTGGCGATTTCCCAAGTTTAAAACAAAACAACATGTTTAGTCCCTGATCGGGACACCGCGACAATCCACAATAAACCTTTCGCGCTTGGCGTTAAACTAACAGGGAATAAACGCACTTGGAACCTTGTCAATTACAAACATGTTCAAACAGATATTGACCTAAACCACGCATGGCGCGTTGATATTCTACTAGTACAGCAGCGACCTCTACAAGCTCATGCACCGAAAGTTCTGGCCGCAGGTTATATATATATATATATATATATATATATATATATATATATATATATATATATGTTTACTCTTCTAAAATTCAGGAAATTAAGAATACCTAAATAGTTTTAAGAAAATTTTTAGTGACTTAAAATATATTTCTACATTTTATTTGTACTGGAAATGGATTACTTAGGAGCATTTGGCTCTGTCGAACCCTTATCCCCGGTCAAATGACTTTCGAGCATTCTGAGTTGCCCATTTTTAAAATTAAATATTTATAAATATTACAAAATTATTACTGTAGCTAAGAAACTAAAAAAAATGAATTACAAGATTATGTCTAAAAAAGCCTGAGTTATAAAGAGTTAAAGTTGGGTGAAAAATATCTGGACTGGCATCTGGAAAACGTTTGCGTTTAAAAGTAGACATGGTGAGCCTAGTCATTCCGCTTGCAGCAAAGTATTCCGTGTTTGAGATTGGAAAAATTTTGGATGAAAAAAGTTAGGATGTATTGGTGCCAAGAGAAGTTTTAGTGATAGGCTGACAAAAATGACCAGCTATTATTGCACTTAAGTTGGGAAAAGAAGCTCCACCAATCATAGAGTAAATAGCAGTTGGAGCAAGTCGAGCAGAATATCTGTATTTACCTTTAAGTATATTGAGTTTTTAAAATTAAAATTAGAATGAGGTGTTTAAATAAATGAATAAAACAAATAGAATAAAATAGAGTTAATTTAGAATTAAATAAAATCATGATATGTTAAAATGGATCTGAGTCTAAGTCTATTCATTCACTAACGACGACATAGTAATATTGAAACAGGAAAAATGTATCATATTGCAGTGAAAATGCTCTTACCTGTAGACTCTGGACGTTGGTGAGGGGATCTTGACCTTGCCGTTTTGCCCCAGACGCGCTGGCTCCTCCAATAGTTGATAAGGGAGAATGTGGGGGAGGATAGTCACTGGTAGTCACTATGTACGTATTGAGGGGAGTGGCTGTGTCAAGCTGAGGGGCAGGAGTCGGCCTTACCAGTGGCCTCTGGCACGTGGGGCAGGTGACGCACTGGGGGCACTGCGAACAAGAGGCGCAGCATCCGCCGGCGGGAGGAACATTCACGCCGCTGGGGTACCCTCCATTCGCCTTGGCTGCATCCAGCAACACGCGCAAGGAGGCTATGGCATGGAGTTGGGAAGCTTTTTCGTCCAGTTTACCTGAAAAGAGAAAAAATCAAAACTCAGTTTACTTTTCGGTTCGAATCATATCACAAATCTTTTTTACTGATATTAGACCGATGTAGCAGAGTGATCATTACTGATGTTGCTTCAGTCGAGTTGTGAGTTCGAATGCTGGTACCATTGAAGACCCGTCATGTAAAGTGGCTGAATGAGAGGTTACATTTATTTTAAAGACCTCGTATTAGAGGGAGAGTTAGGATATTGAGGTAAAAATTCATGTGTCATCCTCGACTTACTTCAAATTACAACGTTAATAGAGCAACCAATCAATCGATTTCTGATTTGACTTTGAAATAGGTACTTTCTTCAAGAGCAAATGTTAATTGATCTGAATTCTGAGTTGATCAAAAAACAAGAGAACACTTTACACTAAATATAATTTCATCTGTATAGTTTTTTAAACTTCCGAATTTGTGTGCATTCATCAACAAAGAATAAAATGTATTTTTGTTCTCATAAATAAAATTACTTTTCAATAAATGTGGTAATATTTTTATGCACATTGAAGTGTTAATATATTATGCTTAGGAGATGGAACAAAAGAAGTAAGAGTATTTGAATTACCCAAAAGAAACTAAGTTTCCTTTTTTTAGAATAAATGAATTGAAAATGTAGTCAAGTGAAAAAAAATTGGATCAATATATTTCTCATTGAAAAACTTTGATAACAATCGATTTCTTAAACATATACAGATTTTGCTTCCAAATTTTCCTTCCAGGCAATAGGCTTAATACTCTACATAATAAATTCTAATCAAATAAATCAATGAAAATTTTAAATTTCAATATCTTAAAAATGACTTTATCTAACTGCAGATGGTTTTCTCTCTCAACGTATTTCCGAATATCTTCAAGGAAAATCGTATGTATGAATTTTTTATTGATTTGAAAATCTTCCCATTGTGAAGGAAACCTAATATTATATATTGGTTTTGCTATTATAAAAATAGGAAGACTAATTTCCGCTTCAATTTTGTGACAATTTTATGACATCTGTAAATCGTACACCAAAAGATGGTACTAAAGAAGAGAAGTACATTGTCCAAAAGTTGTTGCTGTATATAACCATGTCATGGGAGGGGTTGATAGTTTTGATAAAAGAAAAAATATATACAATATGGAAAGAAGATCTGTAGAATAGTGGCACTGTATCTCTTATTTTCTTAATAATCTTCTCGTCATAAATATATTCCTGTGGTAAGGGAACAAATGAAAGGAAAGTTTATACCAACTAATATTTTGTGTATCATCAGTTCGTCAGCTAATAGGCTGATATTCCTCAAAGAAAAGGAAAGGACCTCCTTCTAGCTTTCAAGTAAATAAGTGTGTAGTTCCGGATAATGTGAGCTTAGCCAGTGTAGGAAATCATATGCTAAAGATGGTTTCCAACCATAGACTATGAAGGAAATGTAGCAGAAAGGGACAAGAAAAGAGGATCAGTTACATTTGTGCAGCATGTGATGTCCCATTGTGCTTGTTTATGACAGTGAATAATGTTTCCTTGATAAGTATTCTTCCCACCATTAAAATTTAAATGTAAGCATTACATTCTGCAAAATAAGATTGCGAGAAATTCAAATGAGAAATAAATGACCCCCGAAAGAATTAAGGAGCTTTAAGACTGAGGTGCTAGCTCAAATGTCGTCATCGGCATTTGCCTGTCATTCATATTGACTGTGATTCCAATAGCCTTCGTGTAGCTTCTGAATGTTACATTCACAAACAATCAATCCTCAGTAATTGGTAAGCTAATAGTAAAATAATGATTCAGACCACCAGCTCATGGACGTTAGTACTAGAATAGAGTAGAAAGAATCATGATTCCTCGACAGATTGTTATATGTTACTGAGTCTGAAATTCAAGGCATGGTGTGGAGATTTAGAAAATGAGGTACTAGCTCAAATGCAATTGAAAGTAATTATACAATAGTTTGAAACATGTGTGAACCCGTTTCATATAATTCTCATACATTTTCATAGTTTCTAAAAGGCAGATCGAGGTTTATTGTAAAATATACATTGTACCCTCTACCCAAGAGTTAATCCTTACCATAACCACTACGCCCGCGTACACCAAACTTTTTTACCACAGCGTTAAGTGGGGGGAAGTTGATTGTTTATATTTTAGAATGTTTTGATTTAATAATTTTAATTTAATTGAAATTAAACATGCCTCCAGAATGAAATACAGTTATGCCAAAAAATAAATGCAAAGTGATTTAACATAGGATATAAATTGTTTCCATTAAAATGTCGCACAAATCTCAGAAATATACACCACATCAAATAAAATGGAAATATTGTAATGTTCCTCGTGCAGCCCGGTACTTTTTGATCCACGGATCTGTACCAGTTAGCAACCTCGGGGTTGGACATCACTGTGCTACACAATCAATGAAATATAATTTGTTGATATTTTTTGTATAAATAAGGCAGAGAAAAAAAAGATTCACAAGAGTAAATGGGAAACTGGTTGATAGCTCGAATTCCTTTGGATGAGCTCAATACCTTCGGGACACAGAAGACTTCACGTAGTCTTTTCACGAACAGTGAATGATACTTTGCATAGCACTCGTTTGGGAAATAGGAAACATTTCACGGCTTGCAATTGTGTGTTCTTGTAAAACAATGATTTTGTGCCGCTTAAAAATACAATGGTTTATAACTCACTCACGGCTACTTTGAAAGAAATTAAACAAGAAAATATTGAACCACACATATACGGCGATAAAAATCAATTACATATAAGTCATAACACAAATTTAATTCGAATGTCATTAGGAGCCAAACACAGTTCCTATTAAATACTCAAATTATTTAAATGATATTTTTAAAATAATGTTATAAATTACTGGCTATTTCATAGGACTCTTATCAAAGAAAAAATATAAAAAGACCAGTTGGAAACGAAGGATTTCAATTGACTTCTTTTTACCCCCTATTTCACTTCTCAAGCATCTTCTTACTAACTTAATTGATCATTTAAAGCTACACATGGGGAATTGAAGAAGAACCTCATATTTCTGAGCCTCAGTCAAGTGCCGCAATCCGCACTCGAGCTCTCTAGCAACACTTTCTTTCCAAATTTCTGCACCATTAAGACCGGTGGCTGAGTTGTAGTGTATAGCGCTTCTATAACACAAATTCGGGGTTCAAATTCCGGGCTGAGAAAATTGGATGAACCCTTTCATCCTTTTAGAGGGTTCGATAAAGGAGTACCAAGCATGCTTGGAAGCTAAACACTGGGGGTTTCGCTTCCAAGGATACGGATCACCTATCCTTACGTTCGGATAGGTGACTGATCACCTATCCGAAACATCTGCGCATGCACCTCGGCGCCCAAGGTCACGAAAGATAGGCGCAGTAGGCCTTGGCTCTCATGGACTGTTGCACCACTGAGTTTAGTTTTTTGCAATAAGACAAAACAAAAAATTATTTCTAGCTTCCTTTTAAAAAAATAATTCATTCTTTCTTTTTATTCTATTTATTTTTAAGCTCAAATACATACATAAAAAAGTAACAAAAAGAGAGATAATGGTATTTAAATGAATAAAAATTACATTTAACATACATATACATTTAAATGTTCATTAAAATATACTACTAAATTATATAACTAGAGATTAAAATACAAGCATTTTATTCCATTAATTACGAAGTTAAATTTAGACTATATACTTTGCATCCCTTCATTGACTGATTTTCGTGTTTCATCACTGTTAATTTTAAAACTAGCATTATTTTTTTATTCAGAAAGTGTTTCAAAGTAAAATATTTTTTACTACAATTATTTGCTGGTAAACTAAAAGTATATTTATTTTTCAATTCCTACTATTAGTTAACTCTCTTTCTCTGCATTTCCTTGTTTACATATATATATATATATGTCTAAATTTTCAATCATTAATGAAATACTTTTTATTCATCCACTGAAGTTCAAATAGTATTTTTAAATTTGTAGTGGATGACACTTGAGGTAAATATAGATTTTTTTTCAAGTATTATTTCATTGATTAATTTTTTTTTATTTTTAAATTAATTCTGCGTTACTTCTCACAAAGTTAATATGCAACAAATGGTGCCAGTAAGTTTTTCTAACGAAGTAAGAATTGATTTAAAAAAAAGTTATATTACGTATTCTGTTTAATAACAGAAATTAATACAAACAAATGCTGTAAGTTTACTTAACTGTTAAGATATGGAACGAAAAATTTAAGGAATTTCGATAAATAAAATAAAAGGACAAACAAAATTCTTTCAAAATAATATCCATTTGAAGCGAAAATGGGGCCCTTTATCTAAAAGAAGAAATCTTAATGGTTTCATTAAACGCCAAATGATATCTCCTGAGAAATATTTTTTTGTTCGCCATTATGCCATCTTGGTCGCACATTCAAGACTCCTCATTCGACCATTTTTCTACGAGATAAGTGGCTTATGGTGTCATGTGTACAATAACAAAACAACATCGGGTTATGAAATCCTAAGAAAAGAAAAAAAAGAAAGAAAGAAAGCACAGAGTTCCGGAATCAGGAGCGAAAGTAGTCTCGACAGATAGCAATTTCTTTCTTTCTTTTTTTAATATCGATGTTGAAGAAGCAAGTATCTCTCTTTTTTTCTATCATTCATTTTTCTGTTCCTTCTCTATTTATTTAATGCTCTTGGGTTTTATAGTTTTGTGGAGCTATGATAAAAAATCAGTATCTTTTTCTCTTTTTTTTAAGTTTAAATTCATTCTTGAATCGTTGAGCGAAAAGTGAAAAAAAAGTATTATAGGATCGTTTCGAACTTTGAGGCTATTTAAAATACAAATTTTTGATGCAATAAGAGTTTTTTTTTTTTAAAAAAAAAACAGATTTTATCCCATACAAATAGAATTACTTTTCTCTTTTATTAAAATTTAGAACCGGGAATATGAATTTAAAAAATATATATGGAAAGTTATTATGTGTAACTTAGAATATTTTATTTAACCAGAAGTATTTCATGAATGAAATTAAATAAATTCCACACAAAAGAAATTTAATTCAATTCAAATCTAAATTGTTCTTATCTTTTATTTTTCAAATCGTGTTATACTTTGACAACAAATTTGTCACTATATTACGAGCATGTTCTTTAATAAAATATTTTTTTAAATCATAGTTATTAAATTTAGGAATAATATAAACTATCATTTTACTTCTTACGTTTCAAGAATTAATATACCTAAATATTCCTTATTAATCCCTAAATTATACTTTCATATATGAAGTTTGTATTATTATAGTATTCACAAATACAAGAAAAAGATCATTAAAATGATTGATTAATATATTTTTACTATTCAATTATTGTCCATTTATGTCTATATTGATCTGATAAACACATGTCATTTTATTTTACCTGTCATCAAAACATGAAAATCGCAACGTTGTATTTCAGACACATTTTGAGATATAAAAGACTTATTTACGTATAATAACAAAGATATGACACAAATTGAATAGAAAAATTGTTTTAAATTAAATACAAAAATAATTCTGCTAGGCCTTTTTATTCTCTTATTCAATTCCTACAATTACTTCACTCTCTTTCTATATATATATATAATATTGTTCAAATTTTCAATCGTTAATAATATACCTTCTATTCATCTATTCAAGTTCAAACACATTTTTTTACATTTGTAGCGGATGACACTTGATATTAATAGAGTTTTTCTAGTATTAATGTATCAGTTAAATTTTCTTTTTAATTTTAAATTTATTCTGCGTTATTTCTATCGTAGTTAAAACTAGCTGCAACAGATGGCACCAGTACGTTTTTTTAACGAAGTAGGAATTGAGGTTTAAAAAAAACTACTACTTGTTTTTAAATCTATATCACCAATTCTCTCAGAACAAGTATTTTATTTTAATTTCTTAGAGACACAGTACAACTATTATATGAGCCTTAATATATCAAAATTAATACTTCCTGAATAATAAAGATTAAAGTTATTAAGATATTAGTGAAAACAATGAATAGTTTTAATTAATTTAAGTTAAGGCTTACACAAATATTAATTTTATTATATTCCAATATTATTATTGTTATTTTTGTTTGCTAATTTCGTAATTAATTGGTGGCAAAAACTTTTGTTGAACCATGTCTAAGTGATATAAATGTCACCTTCTTTCTCTTTATGGCATCTGTCCACTTCTTTACGACTTGCCATTCTAATTTACGGAAAGATGCACATAATTTTCAAAATTCTTCCTTATGAAATTAATTAAGCTTCACACCCATTGCAAATAAAATAATGACGTATGTAAAAATGACTTTTCAAGTGAAAGGAATTGCATGACAAATTAAATTACTTAAAAACGTGGAAAAGTTTTCCTTCTAAACCAGGCATTTAATGAGAGCACTTCAAATTTTAAATGCATCTGGAATTTAAAAAGAATTATCTTAAAAGGTTTTCAGCTATAATTTTTACAAATAAAATATTAACAATGATAAATGATTTCATTTCTTTTTACATTAAATTCAAAGTATGTATTAACCCTTCTATTTACTCGGATGGATGGTTTCGTAGCTGGAATTATGAAATGCGTTTAATTGCATTCAACGTTTACAAATATGAACTTCTCTCTTAAAAGAAACGTTAAAATCAGACACTTTGCAAAGAAAAAGAAAGTTAATATCAACAAAAACATATTTTTAGATGAACTACCATTTACTTCGACAGTTAGATGTTGTTGATCAGAAGTTATTCTTACTAAACGGACATTATTCTTCGATGCAGAGAATTAAAAGGAAACCTCGAAAACGCACACACAAACACACATTTGTACACAAGCTCATACACAAGAGAAACGTGCTTGCCAAAATTCTATTCCTTAGTCCAATACTTCAAATTTATTTTATCTACAATGCTTCCTTAAGAATTCCTTAATGCTTCCTCGTGAAGGCATTTCTGCAAAACTCGTTCTTAGTGGATCTCTACTCAACAGAGAGAATATACATGCTGGGAAATTTTTAATTCTGTAGATCAAATAAGTAAAAAACAAGCACTCACAACTATAACGCCCTTACAACACCTTTTTCAATTCAATTTCCGCACAAATCGTTCTTAGGGAATCTCTTCTCAACAAAAACAAGAAACTTGCCAAATTTCAGAACTATAGGGCTTATTGTTCAAAGATGGAAATTTTTATCCTGATGTGCATTTATTTCCACAAAAACTGTTCTTATTGGATCTCTACTGAACAAAAGAAACATGTCTGCCAAATTTAAGTTCGGCAAGTTTAATGTGTCGTAATTGTACATTTTAATATTCTCAAGCAATGCCATCCATTATATTGTAATGACGTTTTAATAGAATCTTGGCAAAATATTGGCGATATAGCCAAATTAGCATCATTTTTGGCGGCGAAATTTAACCATATGGTAATCGTATCGATGTTTCTAGAAATTACTGAAAAAATATGTGACATCACGATACAAGACGTAGGAGGATTTTAAGAGAAAGCCCTAGAAGGTAGGGAGAACTCCCTATGCAAATCGTTCGTAGTGCTCCTCTTTACACAAATTTAACATTTTACGACCCATTTTTACTAACTGTACCTTATGAACAAATAAATTTATTGCAGCGTCACGATTTATATATACATATATAGAGAGTGATAGATGATATATTTTCAAAAATGTTATAAATTGTACAATAATCATGATTATATTTGAAAATAAATTAAGTAAGATTAGCGGATATGTATTCAAATGAAAGCATTCAGTCTTTCCACAAAGTAACGTTTTCGACAAATATATTTCCAAGTACAATATATACTTCTATAGCTGATGAGAAATAGGTGCGTATAAAATTTAAAGAGCTTTTCTGAAATAACAAAACCGCTATTTCTAATTATCAGTTCAATAACTACTGAACTGAAAAGTAGTCAGTAGCGAGAATGAATGTATCCAAACAAAGTACAGTTCACTGAATATGCTGAGATAACAAAGTGGATGAACACGTTAATTAGTCAAACATCGAAATGGACGAAGTTAGGAAAATTAATTTAATGCTGAGAGATAGAAACCGGAAGTCTATTTAAAGAATTTCTAAAACTCTTCGAAGTCCTATAAAGTGTCTATGATACAGGAATTTTCAGATGATTGCAACACAATTAGGATATTATCTTCCAGTTAAATTTCACGAAAGAAAATAGTTTTAATGAAGTGTAGCATCGTTTCCTCTTTATACTAATTATTTTTTTAAATAAAGTACTTCATGATCGTTTTAATATATTACATATAATGTGTTAACGTTCTTACAAAACTCCTCATGGATGGAACAGTTTAATATTTCACATTTAATCCCTTAAAAGGTTTTTTTTGCCAAAAACGCTCCAAAGAAGGCACATTTTTCTATTGAATACGTACCGGGTGAAGTATAGACTTTAGAACTTTATAAAACCCGGAAAATTAAACAAAATAAAAAAAATGGTTTGCAGGTTTAGCATCAATAAGTCACGGGGTGTTTTTTTTATGAAAAGAAAGAAAACCTGCCGATAGATGACGCTGGTATAAACGACTGAGTTGGAAATATGCAAATGAGACAGATCATTAGAAATACTGATGCTCTTGATCCAGATGTGTTTCTCCGTTGCTTTTTTCATGAACAAGGAATCAGCGACTGTTTCATTGCGTATACTTCAGAAATATGCGAAGACTGAAAAAGGACCTCCAACGGTGGTACGCCTCATACAGCTGGTTCAGTGATTTGAGGAAAATGGATCGTGTAAGATCCAGATGACCAAGTCTAAGAATCATTAGCAAACGTTGCAAGTTTACATGGCATCCTCGGTCTCCAAATTTGACAACAGTAGACTTTTGGCTGCGTGGAAATTAAAATTCCCGCGGTTGTATTAATCCTGACCATTCAATCTATCGTAATTGAAAGATACGATCCACCGAGATCTGTCATGCATACAGGCAGACATTCTGCACTCTGCCATTGCTGGATTTGTGACACGCTTGGAATGACACCATGACCTTGTGATGGTGGATGTGAAGAACACATGCTGCTGTAATAAATGATTCGGTAACGTTATTTCTGTTATTTGCGAGTCTTTTCTTTCACTTATTTACAAAGCGCCACTTATCGGTTGTTTTTTGATTTTTTTTCTTTTATTATTATTTATTTTTATTATCTTAAAAACAAAACCGTGACTTAACGACGTAAACCTGCAAACCGTTGCTTTATTTTGTTTAAATTTCTGGGTTTTATAAATTTTAAAGTTTTTACGAATTTTTTGCCCACCCGGTATAATTCTCAACAGAATGGAAAAATGGGAGAACTTTATTTCAATTTTCAATTTTAAAGTTTTCACACTATCTATAAATTTTGTAAATGTGGAAAAAAAAAACTCCTAAATGTTTTCTTTTTATAAGTGAACTCTGCATGTTATGAGGAATGTTTCATTTTTTTTAAAGAATTTCTCTCATACTTACACGAAAAATTCATATTTGAACATCTTTTTTCATATGGTTGAGGATTTTGTGTGTGTGTGTGTGTGTGTGTGTGTGTGTGCACATGTATATACACACACAATTTTAAGCATGGTGTATAATACTAAGTCTTACATTCCAATGGAGTAATTACAAAATACAGTTGAACCTGTTTTTGTGATAAAAATAAACGTACAAAAACTATTCAAAAATTTCTTAAATGCTTACATATAACAAACTAATTCGCGGAAATAATACAAAAAATTTCATGCGGTGGATAGAGAACGCATAAAAAAAGTAACATTCATAAAATATGCCAATTATTTACGAAATTTATGTATAAGTACTTCCATAACAAAATAAATAATTAAATATTATTCATGGAAACCTTTTAAAAACATATAGTTTCTCATTGTATATACGGATAGGCCTTTAAAATGCATATATATATAATTCATTGTTACTCATCGTAATCCAAAGTCCTGTAATGAATAAGTTCAAAATCACTTTCGTCTCTTGAAGTTACGATTTCAATTGATTTATTTTTTGGCAACATAAAGTAAGAGATAAGTTTTTGGCCAAAAGTCGGGTGGTCAGTTGCTTGTAAATATCACGATAACCAGTTATACATGATTGAAGCCATTTTTGGAATTTTATACTACTTTCTTAAAATTGGTATCTATTTTAAGAAACAGACTTTCCAATTTGTTGGAAAGCTGAATCCCTGCATATTTTTATCCGCTCTCAAAGAATCCGGTTCTTCTTGTCCGCCTTCATAATCCATCAAATTATTGATAATGTCACTGTCATTGAAAGTTTCATCTTCAATCAAGCGTGAGCTGCTAGAGCGTTGAGAGAAAGCAACTGAATACTGAATGCACAGCATTGTCGGGATAATGTTTATAACAAATGAACAGAGCGTCTTGAAGTGTCTACGTGTCACTGGCGTAACGTACATCCCCGTGTTACGGGGGGAGGGCTGGACTCTAGGGGCCCGCCTGACTAACGCTAAATACGTATTTACACATTTTATAAAATGTTAAAGACAAAACCTGGCTTTCAGGGGGAGGTCCTAACATTCTCCGTTACACCACTGGTAAATAGATAGAAAACATTACAGTAGAGCCAAATCCATTGAGTCCTGCCACGTGGGGGGCAGGGGAGCAGGACCCTAGGGACCCAAGGCTTGACTAACGCTTAATACATATTTACCCAATTCATAAAATATTAAAGGAGAAACCTGACTTTAAGGGGCAGAGGGGGGTCCTTCTCCGTTGCGTCACTGGTTGATAGATAGAAAACTTTACAGTGGCGCCAAAGCCTTTGAAATTCATACACCGCATAAAAAAAGGATTGCACACAAAAAATCGCACAAAAAAAATTGCATAAAAAAAGACTGCACAAAAGCAAGTTCTACTGTATTGGCTCTCTCTTTTTTTTGGATTATCTTTCAATTTTTACTTCTTCCCAAGCACCAAATTGCATATTGCTTTGCCAATTCCTGTTCTTTATCGAATATTTTCTATAATCTAGATTCCGGCCTTCAATGAAAAACTTCCGCCTGCACAAAAAAGAAAATCCCGGATGAGAAGTATTTCAGTACCATGAACTAACTGCATCTCTTAAAAGCACTTGCACTAATAATCACACCATAAGAAGTAAAAATATGTGCAATTCAAAGGTAGAAAGAAGAACATATTAGTTCTCATACAGTGAATGGGCAACTAGGTTGCGGTCAGCTTTCTGAAGCCCATAAGGTGAACAGGCAAAAAAAGAGGTTAAGTCAGGACCGTATAAGTGTTATAAATTAATTCTTGGAACTGATGATATTTTTTAAAGAGATAATATTGTTACGAATTTTGTGTAACTATTGTAAACAATTTGTACTTGGATGTTTAATGCATTTATATTACTCTATGTTATATTTATTTTATGATAAAATTGTACTATATTCACAAGCAATGCCAGCCCTTATGTTATAATAGCGATTCAATGAGAACTTGGCGAAATCTTGGCGATAGAGCCAAGTTGGCATCAGGTTTGGCGACCATTTTGGCATCATTGGCGACCATGTTGGCGAGTTTGGGACCCTCTGGATTCTTCTAGAAAGTAGTGGATCTCGCCACTAGGTTTACATTTATGATGGGTGCGGATTTTTCTGGAAGATTCCGTTGGGTTTATAAATAGAGCAATGTCAGTCAGTCCGATTTCAACGAGCGGTGAGTGAACATTGTTTTGACTAGCGATTATCTCGGCTGTGCTTGTGAATAATCTTTTACTTACGTGTATTTTTAAACACTGATGATTGTGTTTGATTGCTGTTGAAGGTGTGAAGACCTTCGGGGATTTACTCTGTGAATACTGCTGCTGAATCCTGTGTTTAAAGGATTGGATTTTTGATAATAAATTCGCATCACTCTTAAAGAAATGTTTATTTTTTTTGTGATGGTTTTGCATGAAATCCTCGAATCCGGATCTACGTAACAGTATTATAATTTTCAAACAGAATATCAGTAGATTATTTGGCAAATACATAATTGTACAAAAAACGTTAATTAAATGATTTAATAAATGGAGATGGCATTCTAGAATAAAAAACATTCATCGGCTATACACCGGCTTATTTATTGTGAGAATGGAAGTTGAAGAATGAAAGCGATATAAGGCTTTTTTAATTCTTTCATGTCCTCACTATTCTTCTGATTTCAGCCAAGTGAATTTTAGTTTTTCCCAGAGTTCAAAAAGTATCGTGAGATCAGAGATTTGATGCACTGATATGATTGTGAATTCATTAAATCAATCAAAATTTGAAATCGATATACCGGACAATCCGAAGTTAAACGCGCACTTTTAGCACAAATAAGTAATATGAAAAAACTAAGTCAATTCATACTTTGAATGGATGAATAGAAAGTATTTTAGTAATGATTGAAAATTTGAACGATATACATATACGAATTGTAGGAACTAATAGTAGGAATTGAAAACAGGACATGGTTTGTCTGCATTGTAACAATGCACACTTGGTGTGGCTGAAAAAATCGAGTTCAACGCCAACTTTTGTCAATGTATTAATAGTTACACTGTTACAACAATGGAGAAGAATCTAATTTGGTGACGAAAACCAGTAATTAATTAATTTAATTAATGAATTAATATTTGAAAAAAACTGTATTAGCATTAATTGCCATCCACTACAAGTTTAAAAAATTATCTGAACTAGATTGGATGAAAAGAAAGTATTTTATTAACGACTGAAAATTTGAACAAGATAAATATATATAAATATATATAAAGAGAGAGAGAGAGCTAATAGCATGAATTGAATAATACTTAAATTCTCACGCAGTTTAAAATTGAGCACTCTTTCGCTTTGATTTTCAGTAAAAATAGTCAATTCACATCAAAATTAAAGTGACTTTGCTTACTTCAGGTTTTGAGTTTTCTTCTAAAGTTCTTGTCAAATATAAACTGGAATCATAAATTAAAAAAAATAAAGATATGCTGTGTGTTAAAAATTATTTGCTGAAACTTATCTGAAGTGAAACCGCCAAATCAAAAGATGTAGCCAATTGCACTATCCATTTTCTGAAACTACTTAAATTTTCGTTTACTGGAAAGGTTTTCTACTATTGGTAACTTATCACGCCATTTTGCACCTTCACACATGTACCAACTCTTCCTTAAGCAAATCAATGATGTTGCCTAGATGAGACAAATCTAAGGTGGCGTCAAAAATCAGTAATTAATTAAATTTCATTTAATTAATGAATTAATATTTGAAAAAAATTATATTAACAGCAAGTATCATCCACTAAAAGTAAAAAAAAAATATTTGAAATTGATTGGATGAATAGAAAGTATTTTATTTACGATTGGAAATTTGAACAAAATATATATAGAGAGAGAGGGGGGAGGGAGAGAGAGAGAGAGAGTTAGATATATATATAATAGTATAGGAATCAATGAAACGCGTTCGGAATTTACGGGGCGCATTATACTCCGGATATAAAAATGATAGCTTTAAAAATTTTTAAAAAGAAGAGATGAACATAAAAAAAGTTAGACTTCAACATACACTGGTGTGCAAAAATTAAGGACGAGACTGTTTTTTCAATATAACTTTGTACAAAAGCTTTTCAAATCAACACATTTAATACCGTAAGATCCCCAATACGTAAGGACATGTGTAATATGTAAGCAACACTTACTAAAAGAGAAATCAGAGGGATAAAAAGAAGCTTGATTGAAAAAGTAGCATGGAGCGCAATGCGACTGAAGGCCGAAACATCCCTGTGATGGGTGTCCAGCAAGAAACATCCGGTCTTTAGTAGGGGATATGATCTCCCCTGACTGCTAGGCAGGTTTCACAGCGTCTGCCCATGCTGAGAATGAGGGTGTCAATGAGTTGTTGAGGCATTGCTGCCCATTCGTCTTGCAGCGCCAATCGAAGCTCCCGAATCGTTACTGGTGGTAAGGTACGAGCTGCCAAGCGTCTCCCTAGAAAATCCCATACATGCTCTATGGGATTGAGATCCGGAGATTGTGCCGGCCAATCCATACGTTCAACATCCTCACTCACTAAGAGCTGTTCGGCTGCTACTGTGCGATGACTTGGTGCATTGTCGTCCATGAAAAGGAACTACAGACCCATAGCGCCTCTAAAAAGACGCACATATGGAAGAAGAATCTCGTTACAATAACGGGTCCCGTTGACTGAACCTGCGTCGAAGATGTGAAGGTCTGTACGACTACCAAGCATGATGCCTCCCCAAACGAGAACACCGCGACCTCCATACCTGTCCCTTTCAATGATGTTCGAGGGATGATTGCGGCTTCCCCGCTCTCTCCAGATGAGTATGCGATGAGAATCGCTACTCAAACTGAATCTGCTCTCATCTGTAAAGAGTAGTCGTCCCCATTCATTGTCTCTCCAATTCCGGTGTTCCCGGCACCACAGAGAACGCCTTCTCCGATGGGCAGGCGTTAAAGGTACACACCGTACAGGGCGTCGTGCAAACAGACCACCACCGTGCAGTCTTCTGGCCACGGTAAAACGCGATATCGGTCGTCCAGTCGCCTGTGTCGTGTGTTTAGCGATTTCTCCCGCTGTCTGCCGCCTGTTTCTTCTGGCCTGTAAGACAATGTACCGGCCATCTGCGGGTGTGGTTCCTCGTGGACGACCACTACTGAACCCCGGATAGATGTTCCTGTAGTTTGAAATTGTCTCTATAGTCGTGAAACGATGCTGTGAGCAATTCCAAACTCTGCAGCCACACTTGTCACACTGCGGCCTTCCTCCAACTTCCCAATGATTCGACCTCGGGTAAAAGCATCCAGATGTCGTCTAACAGATTGATTATTCGCCATTTCTCGCTGAGGCAGCAACTCGGTGTGATTTTAACTGCTATACGGCGTGCAATCTCTTTGCCAGAAATACTGATCTTACACCGACAACATGCTTTATACTACTCAGACATTCCCCCATTACGTCTACCTGCATATCTGCGCATGTGCTACCGTACATCACCTTACTTAATCTCCTGATTGGTCTTTCTGTCCGCTCTGCCTTTTCGTTCAGCTGATATGCTAATGTTTTCGACTTCGTCCTTAATTTTTGCACACCAGTGTATATTGAAATACTGTTTATAAATAAGAATGAACACATACATTAAAAATTTAAAGAGTTGTATTTCTAGAAGTATGCCATTTTTTTCCAAAGCCTTGGATAATAGTTTGAATAAATGGCTTCAAAACATAAGATAATTGCATATTTACATTTCACAGGTTTCTTCGTAAGAAAATAAGGGCGCGTTATACGGAGAACATACCTAAAAGTTCAAAATTGCAATTTGAAAGTATAGGTGCGCGTTATACACCGGATGTTACGGTAATTGGATTCCATATTATATACAGTAGTGGTGGATAACATTTTTATCATACGAAAAAGCTTATTAAACAAAATTAAATCTCTACTGTTTACAACAACAATTATTCATATTTTTTTTTACATTTAGGAACACTACTATAAATGAATACTAGTATAAAAGAACACTACTTCAAAAGTAAAAGCATCATCTTTCTCTTCCGGCCTCGGTATACTCGCATTTGCATAAGCAACTTTTTGGGGAAACAAACTTGGGTAAGTTGAAACAAGCAAAACCATTAAAATAATATTAAATTTACTATAGGATAATTTTTTTATTAACTTGGTTATAAAATAAATAAAAATTAGAAACGAGTTAAAACAAAATTTAATACAAAAAATAATGAATATAAACTTTAAAAAGTACCAATGTAACAAAATGATTAATAACAGGTAAAGCGAAGTCTGTATAACGGGTTCTATCCGCTACTTTAATTCTCAAGGGAAATTCGTTTTAATTGTTGTTTGATTATTAAATCGCTTTCCATGTAGGAACCGTTATTTTTTTTTCAAATAAGAATTGTTGTTTAAAGTTAAGTGAAGAGAGAGAGAGAGATAGTCGTGATCGTCGTTAAGCTGATACTGACGTTAGAGTGTTTTTGTCATGATAATTCGGAATTTCCGTAAAGAGATATCTCATCAGGAGGAAAGATCATCAATGCTGTGGAAGTAACTGTCACAGATAAGTAATACAATTAAATATTGGAGATATCTAGGTCAGTAATTACGTTGACCGCTCTTTTTGTTTAAACTAAAATTGATAGCAAATTTATACGTTAAATAAGAGTGTTGATTTTAATTAAATGTTTCTTAATGCTGTGTATCTAAATTCACAAGCTACCGCAAAATTGCAACAAGTCTAGCTAAGTTATTTCTAGTTTCGCGATAATCAACTTTAAACATGAAAACACAATTTCTCTCCAACACAAACAGCATTTATCATTCATTTCGATCGTATCTAAAAATGTCATAAAATGTATCATTATATATTAAAATATGTATCGTTTCTTGGCATGTTCGCATAAGCATCTTTGAGAAAGAAGAGAAGATAGAAGAGAGTAAAATCATTATTATTATTAAAGACGTAATAACAAACGTAAGCTACAGAAATTTGCCAATATGCCAATCAGGATTGCCTTTAATAAATAAGTAGTTTTCAAATCTTTGTCAGTATTCCAGTATACGCATTGGGCACCGTCTGGTGGTGCTTAAGTGTACATATGAGGTGAAACTGGAGTTGCAGTTTTTAGTGTGTGAGAGTGACTAGACGCGAGCGAGAGCGTTTAGCTACGGTGCCCATGGCAGAGGTCAGACACACATGTCGAGCAAACTGAGAGTGAAAATAAACTTGGCGTTTTTTCAACAACTTCGTTTGGTTTTCTCAGTGAGAAACACATATGGACCACTCCCTAACAGTCAGTTATATCTACGTGACGCAACTTGAATTACAATAAAGAGCGTTAAGCATATATTTGATAATGCAATTGTTTCCATGGCCTTTAATACTAACTCCCAAAGAGAAACCGCCATCGTTTCACAACATCACCATTGTGATATCAAATTCAATTTTACAGTTGAATTTTATATATATACTTTGGTTTCTAAGTAATCTTAAATCCTCTTGGGGAACATAAGCTTTAAAAAGATCATGGAAAGTATGTAGAAGATACGCAAATAATCTCAACCCTACCGTTACGTCGCTTGTTGCCTCATACGTTGATAATAAAAGATTGACATACAGTGTGCTCTCATTCACTGTCCAGCTTCGAAGAAGTAAGCACCAAAAATTTTAGTTTTCTGCAATATGGACGGTGATGTTGGTTTCGTTTGAAAAAAAAAACTCTGATAATTGAATAGAAAGCTTTAAGAAGCTAGAGAGGTTTTGTAAGTATTATGTAGCGATGGAGGATTTTTAGTAAACGTAAAAATAATCAGGAAGGTTTTATGAATTTTGATCAAATATGGAAAATGTGTGCAGGCGTGTGCATGTGTGTGTGTGCGTGCAAGCGTGTGTGTGTGTGAAGCTGTTTCTTGTAGAACAGTGACAAAATTTCGGGGAAGGATATTTCAAAACGTGTTTGATATGCAGAAATAAGCAGGGGGATTTTGGAATTCTTTTATTAAAGCATTTCGCATGCAGTAAAAATACTCTAAACTGCGATTCAAGAACAATTAATAGTTAAAATTTATTACACATTATATAGGAATACCATACAATAGTAATTAAAGCAATGTCTTAAAATAAATTATGCCTAATCAATTATCACTTTAATTATGAATAAACGTTAGTTTGTTTGTTTTTTTCATTTTTCACTAGACATGCGTAAGCGATTTTAAAACTTTAAATTTGGAGGCATTTTGAATAAAACCTTTAGTCTGGAAGAAAAAGAATGTGTCTTATATCCTTTAAAATTATTGTCTGGATCAGTTTTCGTTTAGTTTTAGTAAAATTCCCATTCACTCATTAAAAAGTATAAATGCATATATGACCATCATGCAGCGAGGAGTTTTTGCATCAGGGCATAACGCGTAGATCGACGTGCTATATATGAATCTTGCTTACCGCTCACTTAGCCCTTCCGAAAAAATGGCGCAGAAATTACGACTACAACGGACAGTGTGAAAATAAATGGAAAAATTGTGCTTCACACAGGGTTACCAGAAATGGAATAATCGTCATTGGTGTTTCATAATACAGCAATTTGATAGGAAAAATATTCCACTAGTTTGATAACATTTTCACCCTCATTGCGACATTTTTAAAAAACTACTGGGCATTTTCCCCCAATTCAATTGATCTATTGGTTTAGAATTCTAGATAATTTTTTTAACAAAAAAAAAAAACTTACCCTCGGCTTATACTAGGTTTGACAAACACTCGGAAATATACGGTACTATTATTGAAGAAAAACATAAGAGCTGATGAATTTAAGACCACCGTAATAAAATATGTTATCTCCCACACACACTTTACACTTCAGCATAAATTAACTTTTTCAAAAACAAGAATAACATTGTGTGCAAAAAGTGATTTAAATTTATTAGCTTAATCATCCCTAAACAGAAAAAAAATTAAAACATTTACTTTTTATTTACTATACCTCTCTGATTATAAATAATTGTGAGACACCAAATATACAAATTGCAATGATGTAAAAGTCTTAACGATGTACTGCAATTTTTTTTTAAGAAATGAGCTTTTTTTATGTACCAAAAAAAAAGGGGAGCAAAAACTGTCAAATTTTATCCATCCATTTGTCTTAACATACAATTGAATCAAATCTTTCTGGCATTTCACGTAGTCTCTTACCTATATCACGTATCTGAATTGCAGTTTGGATTCATACTTTTTAAAGGATGAAAAATATTGATATTATGAAAAGTGAGACTGATAGAAAGGGAGTAAAATGTTTATCTCTTCCCGTGCTCCTTTCTCTTGTGAATGCTACTCGAAGCCAAATGGATTTTTTTTTCTCCTTTATATAAAATCAGGCTATAGGAAATAGATAGTGGGCGCATAAATCTCAGGAGGAATTTTTCGGTTTATTGGAACGTGCGAAGATTGATAGCGTGCTGAACCGGGATTCCTCTTAAAATGAGTCTTCGGCTCTCATCGTCATCAACCAATAATTTATAACAAGAATTGTCGGTGTTTTTCTAGTTTATGCACCTATATATATTCCTCGATGCTTAGGGAAAAGAGATAAATACTGGATAGATTGGAAACCTTTTCTAAACCCTCTCAAAAAATCCTCTAAAACTTTCTGTTAACTCGAACATTAAATTATTGTATTGATTGTATCGAAACGAGAATTTTTAGTTTAAAATAATTCGATGCGTTTTAAAGATTACATATCAACATTGACATTTGAAGATGACATTCATGGCCCTATTTTAATTAGTTTTAATCCTTTTAAAAATCATCTTATAACTTTAATGAAGTGATTTTAATTTTAAAGTAAAGAATCTTGGTGACATCGAAGTTATGGGCTTCCAAACGTAATAATTCCGAAGTTCAGTCATATGAAAACGTCCTTATCAGGTATACTTCCCCAACATAATGGTATAGAGTTAAAAAAACACACTAAAATCAATAATCAAGTATCAGAAAATGCAAAACTTATAAACGCACATCAAGGGAATGCCTTTACTTTGAATATTATAGGTAATCTCATTTCTAACATGGAAGCCAGAAGGATTTTATTTTGATTCAGACGCAGAAAAATGGATTGTTAAAAATAAGTTACTTTATCATGCAACACAGTATATATATACTTAATAAGTGTGTGCGTGCGTGCGTGCGTGTTTTGTTTTACTCCCCATGAACATAATGAAAACAGGGTATGAAGATACACATCCAAATTATGACGTGGGGAGCATGTTAAAATAAAATACTTCTCTATAAACCTACCCAATGATACAACATAATAGTTTAAAAACAAATAAATTTCCACACTTTAAAATGCGTAAACATTTGTGTTTGAAGTATCACCACGTTTAAGTAAAAGATCTAATTAGTAATTAATCGATACAGCAAAACCACAAGTATTTTTGAAAATATTATTTAAAGAGTTTTTAATATTTTTTCATGAATATTAACAAGTACTGTTTAATCCCTTGGAATATATTCTCGACCCTGCCTTTCAATCTTTAAGTAAAGGTTACTTTCAAAATAAAGGCTACACAAAAGAACACGTTGTATAGCTTTCGTGCTCATCAGATTTTAATCTATGTGACCTTAAATCATGAGTTTATGCAGTCGGTCCCTGTGAACACACCAAGGATCTCCTCCTGTGGATCAACGTCGCAGTAGCAAACATCTAAGCCATACCTGGCATCTTTGAGCGCATCCGAGAATCGATTTTGTGTCGTTGTAGACTGCGCAATGACATTAGCGAGCACAACTTCCGTCAATTTTTGTAATAATTAATCAGATATATGACTTTGTATTTTGAATTGTACTTTTGTAGTTCCAGCGTGAGGTCGAAATCTGTATGCGGTTTTCATGATTTCACCTTCTCAACGGGGTTTGCCCTCCCGTGTTCTACGATACTTATTCATCATCTTGATGCCTTCTATCATTTCCCTAAATTTGTTCGACGAGTTTTGAAACATCCTGTTTATACTACGTTCTTTCACAAATCGGGTAATTGGGGTGTAAAAACCTCCGAAAATGATTTTTCGAAACACTAAAAATCAAATGATGTAATTTATATAGCCGTACGAATTCGTATCGATCTTAAGAATATATCCCCTTTTGAATTTTGGAAAATCATAAGCATGTGGTTGAGGTAATAATGACAAGAATAAAATAAAAAAGAAATTTAAATTTGTTGTAGTGCCTTAACGATATACGAATATGCAATTACAACATATAAACATACGTTGCGTTAATATATTGTAAAAAAATATTTCCTTCAAAATAATATGTTGATGATAGATTTTTCATGAAAAATCGTGCTATGAATTTGTTATTGTTCTGGAAGAAATCAAGTCATACTGATGTGACGCTATTTTAACTTATTTAATTTCTTAATTGTGAACCCAGTTTCCATAATTTAGCATCGCATCATAACCAAAAATTAAAATAAACAAGAATCAAGTATTACCAAATTAACTTTACACTAAATTAAATTCCGGTCGTATAGTGGTAAACAATTGTATTTATTATCAAACATACTGAAAACAATATTAAAAAGAACGATAACGATACTTATCTGAGTGAAGAGTGGAGTTTGGATGGGGGGTTGACCCCGGGCAAGGAGTTCTCTTTCCAGACGGATTGGTACTTCTGGAAATATATAAAGTAAGACAAAACGCCCCGAGAAATGCTGCGGCAGTGCTTTTAAAGCTGACCGTACCACTTCCAAAAAGATCCGCTACGGATTCATTACCGTCAAATCTATCACCCTGATTGGACTCAACATTCCGCGTAAGACTACAACCTTGCCGGCCATAAAGTGCATTGACGTGGACGCACCCACATTCTTATACAAATCCCTGTTTCCTGTAAACAGGGCAAATGCAAAATTAAAATTGTATCTCAGGGACCGGCGGCCTCCCATCAAGACTTATTTCTGAAAGGAATTTTTTTATATTGCTTTCTGTTCTACGCTTTAACACTAAAACGTCCGGGATTTCAATTAAACTTAAGCGTCCATCGATGCCGTATAAACTGTATAAAATAATTGAAATAACTAAATAACTGCAGGACTACTATTCAGTAGGGTTTAGTTGTAAGAATTTTTAATGTTATTGAACATAATTATCATATATATATTATGATCCTATATATCATAAAAAAAACTGACGTTGACATTATGTTTCGAGAAGCTTGTTGGACCAGTGCTCTATTGCAAAATATTTGGAGTCGCAAATCTGCCAGGAACATTACTATTGTGCTGTATCCATTCTGTGCCATCCCTAGCGACATATATATCAGGATTTACAAGAATATTATCAATTTTGTCTGCACTTTCTTCAGATACTTTGCAGTCACTTTCATTTAATCTTATGTCTTCATCGGAATCTAAATTAGAGTCAATTCATTCTCAGAAAGCTCTCACAACAAATTAGCAAATTCATCAGGGCTTAGACATTTTCTATGAGCCACCATTTCAGGTTGTCTGCTCAGTACAAGATTTGAAAATCAAAGGATTTTTTATGAGCAAACAAATGCTATGTAACGAAACACTTAGACTCAATAATTTTAGTATAACTGACACATTTCCACTATGAACTCAATAACCCTGCATTCAAGATCAAATAAATATGCAAAGGGAATAATGTGCGAAGGTTGTTTTATTAATGGTATCTACTTAGTAAACTATCTTTTGCTGTTGGAAAGCTATTTGTAATGATAAATTGCCTTGGTGTCGAAACAACACCCACGGACGTTCTAGGGTTTTTTGCTGTAAATCTCTCTTAATTAACCTAAAACCACAAAACTTTTTCTGTGTAATCACCATGGAAAATGACGTTAAGTCACGAAAAAGTTTCGGATTTCCTGCAAAATGCGGGAATAAGGACAAACTAAACAGGCTCCGGCATCCAATCGACACCGACGGACGTTCTAGTGTTATACAAAATTTCGAATTTACAAGAGACTGACTTATGAAAAAAATCAGGGCTACTGCGCATGAAAATAATACAGTACTCAGACATAACTCTTAATGAAATACAGTCTTTATCTTTCATATATAATCATACACAAACTTTTTTTTAAATAATATAAACAGTTTTCTGGGTTCTTACGAAGCGTGCCCAATTTATGTTTAAATAGCCCTTTATGGTTTGAAAGTCGGAAATAAAATTTCCACTTGCTTGAACAAGTTACTGATAGTTCAGTTTTTAAAACTAATCAATTATGATATAAAAGATGAATTCGAATTGTCCTTTTGGATGTCCTTTTTGGAAAATAAAATAAAATTTTAAGTTTCTAATTGCATTTAAAAAAAGAAATTATTACGATAATACAAAATTCATGCTCGATTTCGTTTCATGTTCAATACATAGTTTAAAAAAAATGTTGCATCCAATCACAATTTGAAACCTTATAATAATCACTTTGAATACAAGAATTTCTTTAAAGTTTTTTTTTTTTTAAGAAAAACAAATTCACACAATAAACAGAAAAGAATTGGATTGTATTAAGCATATTTAGTAAAAAAAATACTCCCACAAATGCTTTTCAAACCCTTTTATTTTAATAAATGAAAACTCTTACTTGTTTGAGTTCTTTTTTTTAATTATAAATCTACTTGGAGCTAATTTTACTTTATTTATATTTTTGAGTTTAGTTTCATGTATTATTGGTGGATTTTTGTGTATGTTAATAAATTTTAATTCAATTTAAAGTAGTTCGTTACAAACATGAAATATTCGATGTATTAAGGAAAATTTGAATTGTTTTCTGAAAACTATGACACTCGGTCTACATTTTCCACTGTGCAACAAAAACATTATTTTACCAAGTAATATGATCAAACCAATATTTTACCAAGATATTTAAACGATGTGTATCCTTATGTATTAATTATTATAGCATTACTTGTAAGAAATTCGGAATTTTATAGCTTTCATAACATTTCTCGTGATTTAAATAAAGTTGTATGGTTCATGTGTATGAAAAGACTTAGCCATTATCTTTCCCAACAAACCCATTCACTAAATACTTATAAGAATATTCTTTTTTTTTAGGCATTTTATGGAATTATTACACCATAAGTTTTGTTTTAAAAATATATTCATCTATTTTGGAACAATATTTATCACTGAAATTCATTTTTATATAATTACTTAAAAATGGAAATTAATGTTTAATATAATTCAACATAAATAATCCAATCCCCTACATAAAACAATACAACTTAAACTCAGTGGGATGTCTCTACTCTTGAAGTTCAAGAAAACATTCCTGTTGGGAAAATTGAAACGTAAAACCTCTTTTCCTCCTTTATTCTCAAAAATAGGGACATGGAGTATTCCATTACCTCTAACCATTTGTTTCCAAGGAAAAGAACCCTTCTGGTGCTCCATAAATTTGTTTACCCAAATCAAACGGCTAAATCCCAGCTACGACCTCTTACCACTTTAAAAGAAGAAAGATAATGGATAAACGAATAAGAAAGTTAAGGAACAAAATAAAAGAAACGCCCTTCCTCATGCGATTTCCTATAGAAACTAAGGATTTATTTTCTCTTCTGCTTTAAAATGTGCATCGTAGAACAGAGTAGATGCATAAATCTCAAAAAGAACTTCCTTAACCCATCAGAAATGACGATTGATTGCGTGCGAAGTGTAATGTATCATGGTTCGGGCCCTCCATCGTCATCGAACCATAGTAGATGTGTGTTCGAAATTTTCATTTCCTTATCATGTTCCTCAGCGTTAACAAGAAGCATGTATTGTTGATGTTTTGGGATTGGAATATTACTTTTAATATTTGAAAAAGAATCGATACTGTCAGAATTACTGAAACTAAGCTCATAAAATAAATGCAAAGGTTAGTGTTGATGTTTTAATTAACTATTGCCATTTCTGTAATACAAATACCCCCCCAAAGGCTCAACTTTCTCTCTAAAATTTCTGCACGTTAGCTTACATATCGTAAAATTCTTCATCAACGCATTTATTTTCACTAATTCTTCAGTTATCGTAAAATTCTTCATCAACGCATTTATTTTCACTAATTCTTCAGTTGGTAAGCCACTAAATAGGAAAGGACTTATGATGAATCCCGCATTCACTAAATATTAACGTGGGCAAGCAATTGATATTAAAAGGTTCTTGAACAAATCTGCTACATTTAAGACAAATACGTAGATAAATTTTAACAGTTAGTGTATTCTCAACAACAAAAACTCAAAAAACATAACATGTTGAAAAGTTAAAGGGGAGAGAAGATATTACGGTACGGATTCTTTTGAAAAAGAGAGCCAAGTGCCTGCTGATTGAATGACTTAAATCATGCTTGTCTAAAGTGCGGTTCAAAAGCAAATTGTGAAAATATTTAAATTTATTCATTTTTCTCAACAAAAGTAAATTTTTGCAATACTTTTCATTTTTAGTCGATTCGTTGACATTTATTTTGAATTAAAAATTTAAATAAAAACATCTTACTATGCAATGAGAATTTACGTTTTGAATTATGTGTGTATCTGCTCGAAGGCGAATGTTTTCAAGAAATACAATATTTGTATGAGTATATTGCATTGTATTTTGGTTTCCTCATCCTTTTGTCCTAAGGAGCCCTTCACAGAAAAGGGGGTCATCGAACGTTTGCGAAAGATCTGTAAGCATGTTGAAAATGCATTATGAGTTGCAACCTCATCTTTGAACCCGTTATCGATTTGCTTGTTTTAAAAAAAAAACATCAATCATATTAATTTGAATTTTTTTCCAGCTTTATGAAATCAAAGCTAAATGAAATGAAGCTTTAACAAATTCAAAATAAATGTACACACATGCATGTCTAATTCATATTTTTAAAAAAATTATAGTAAGAAGAAGTATATAAATTTATTTTTTAAATAAAACTACATATAGTTAATTTCTATTTTAATTTGTTGAAAAATATGGCATGTGTGGCCAAGAATTTTTTTTTTACAATGTGGTCCTCAAACGGTCATACTTTAGACACCCATAACTTAAATTCTAGTTTTTAGAATTGAGTTGTAAATAGTCTTCGCTCGAGTTAGTATGAGGGTTAACCAAAAGGAAGAGACAACACTAAAATACAACAAGCATTTATTCTTCTAACTTTCAATTATAATGAATTCTTACAGTAGCTAATGCGAGTTAATGTAGATTAATCTATAATAATAAAAAATTTATCGAGCGTATAGGCAGTAATGCAGACATTTGGCTATATTCTTTGTACTCGAGCAATAAGGATCCTAGTCTTATGCCTTGAGATGCAATAATTTCAAATATAAATCTCCCCCCCCCTCAAGATCATTTAAACTAGCATCCACACATCTGACTACCATCTCTCTCCGCTATCTCGCTTCACTTTATTTTAAATAGCACTTCTACTAAGCATATATCACGGTTCCTTTACATAAAGTAGTTCTTAAATCAAACAATATACCAAAAGAGTTTCCCATTGATGATTAGTAAAAAAAAAACGCAAAGACAACCTGTTTGAGAATAATTATGTACTTAATGAGGGATTAGAGAGAAACACGTGTGTATGCTCTGAGAAGTCCAAAGAATGAGATTTGAAAATATAATAAATTACAATTGAATTTTAACTTTTACATATCATTGTAAATATTTATTACATTTTAACTAAATAATCAAGATTAATACAAAACAAAAGTATCAAGTCCTCATTTATCTTTTTTTATTGTGTGCCATACACTTATTATAAGAACTACCAATTACAGCGATTTATCTCTAACCATAATTTCGCTTCACCACTTTAGATAATTCGAACCTTACAAAATTTTAAGAACTCACGGAACTCTTAAATTGCAAATTTTTCAATTCTTTCAAAAAGTTATGTATTAAAGCGTCAATATTTCTGAGTATTTTGGTACCAAAATTGTGTTGATAATGTGAAAACTTCCAAAGTTATTTAGAAATACGTAATTTATTTTAAACGAAAACCCTATCTCTTTCTTATCTTTAACTTCTTTTTTCGCAAAACAAAATATCTTGGCTTCCGCGCAGGATTTCTCAGAAGCTATTTATGAAATCAATTTGAAATTTTATGCACGTGTTCAAAATAAAACTCTTCATAACTTATACATCAATTTTTTAAAAAAAAATAGATTTTTTTATTTGAATTTAAATTTTTTTTCTTAAAATTTTAAAATTTTCGTTATAATTGTATTTAAAAGTATTTTTTTTTCTTCTAAATTTTTTAAAAGTTAGCAAAGCATCATAAGAGTGAACATTTTTATACCAAGTAAAAGTAATTTTGACCAAATTTGTACTTCAGAATCTACGTGGATAAAATACTGATTTTCATTTTTTTGGAAAAAATATCCAATTTTTATTTCTTTTTAACTTTTTAATTTTTTTCTCAGATTCTCTGAAAATTTGGGAAATATTGTAAATATATATGATTATCATGTGGTAAAATTTTCAAATTATTGTTTTGTTTTATTGCTAAGTTACATTGGTTTGAAGGAGGATATTTTTTTCGAGTGAATGGATATATGTTAGGGGTCATGTGAGCCCTTAACATAGTTCATAAGCATCACAACTTATTCTCAAAAGCGAAATTCTGTGGGTGTTTACGGTACAAAAATAAACAATAATTTTGTTGCACTAAGAATTCAGTAGCAAATCTAAATTTATGGCTTTTTCGTTCCATATTTGCTTAGGACATAATTTTAAATATTCGAGGTATCAAAAGCTTTCAGAAAGACCTTTAGACGCAAGCACAAAAGACTTAAGATATCTTTCTTCGTAAGAAAGAAGGAAGTAGTAAATTCTTACTTTTTTGGCATTTATTGCATCTTGGGCTAAAAGTAAAAAGCTGAAAAATAATACTCTCTTTTATTCACCAGAACACAACGATAAGTTCTAAACGGTTTTGTTTTCAATGTGTATGGACGCTGAAAATGTTTTTTTTTAAGAAGCAGAAATCCCATAAATCAAATTCAAAGTCTGAAGAAAACTGCTGGATTTGGAAGAGTTTTGAAATAACTGTGGACTCTCTCTTTTGGGGAAACGTGAGTGGAATTGAAAATAGAAATGAAATAGTTTACAGGAAAAGAGAAATCAGTGGGAAAAATGTGACAAATTCATTTTCAAGAGATGATTTTTCTACACCAATGGTTTCTAGAATTACTTTGCTCATTAAACTCGTTTTATACCAAAACATGGTAATGAGCCTTCAAGTTAAATAGATTTGTTTCAATAAATATAAATAAATAGTTATATAATTATAAATATTATAGTTTAATATAAATATTATAGTTTAATACATATATTATAGTTTATATTTTATCTTTTGAATGGCAAGTGTATAAAAAGTAACACACACACACACACAAGGTAATATAAAAAAAAATTAAGTCAATTCCTACTTGGATCAACAGAGAAAAATTTTATTTTAGCTACTCTTTATTAAATAGTTACAATTAATATAAATATGTATATACACATGACAGAATCACAACACTAAGTGGTAATTAATTTTTATTAACTATCATCCAAGTATCGTATTGTCTTTCAAAACAATCGTGTACATAAAATTTCAGCTCAAATTAATGCTTTAAAACGTGAGAAAAGATCCTTTTCAAGTTTTGACACAAGTCGCCAAAAGGGTCGCTAAGTCGCCAAGAATGAGGCTAACGTGGTTGTATTTGTAACTCTTTAAATAATTAATTTCAGTCAATTATTTTTTATTAATTATAATTAAATTACTGTATTGTCATCCAAAGTAATCCTGCATACAAAATTTCAGCTCAATTGAGCGCTTAAAAATGCATTTTATTAACGATTGAAAATCACACCAAGATAAATAAGTAAATAAATACATAAATATATATATATATATATATATATATATATATATATATATATATATATATATATAAATATATATATATATATATATATAATATATATATATATATAATATATATATATATATATATATATATATATATATATATATATAAAACTAGTAATATAAAAAATTAAATATATTCCTACTTAGATCAACAAAGAAAAATTTATTTTTGCTACTTTTTATTAAATAGTTACAATTAATATAAATATGTATATACATATGACAGAATCACAACATTAAGTGGTAATTAACTTTTTATTAATTATCATTAAAGTATCGTAATGTCATCCAAAACAGTCGTGTATATAAAATTTCCAATTCAACTGAATGCTTTAAAACGTGAGAAAAAACCTTTTCAAGTCTTGACACAAGTCGCCAAAATAGTCACTAAGTCGCCAATGTAACTGTATTTGTAAATCTTTAAATAAATAGTTTTAATCAATTAATTTTTACTAATTATAACTAAAGTATTGTATTGGCTATACGTGTCTGTACAAATACAGCCACGTTGGCATAATTTTTGGCAACTTAGCAACCATTTTGGCGACTTTGTCCTTATCAAACTCATTCTTTCAATAGCATTGATTTTAATTTTCAGATATATTTTCTCAACATTAAGCAAGAGAGTTTTTCTCTTAAAATGTTATATAATTTAAGTCAAAACAGACGCGATTAATAGGTATTTATTACCTATACTGATTTAATAATTTAATTTACGTATGTAATGCAAAAATATCCTCAAAAATTGAAAAAAAATTAATGTTATATTTTTTACAAATTTTAAGCTATAAGATCACCGTTTAGTGTCACTAGAGATATTCAAACGTTTCCTTTTTCATTTTTTTGGTTTCCTTCTTTACAGCTTTTTGAATCAAGTATTTTAATAGTTTAATTAATTACCTTTACTTTGTGAAATTTCCATTATTTTATTTATTCATTTCATTTCGTTTACAACATTTGACTAATTTTAAATATGCAAAAACACTGAAAATATTCCATATTACACATTTTCATGAAAAATACACTCATGCCCAAAATTAAGGTCACAAACATAAAATCTGTGAAAACTGATTAACTATTTTTTGGGTCGACACGAAATTTGGCACAGAAACATATTACAATGTCAGAATGAATATAACAGATTAACAATGTCAAAATGAATATAACAGATTAACAATATAGAACATATTTTAATTTTAATTAAAGTGCAGGAAATATCAAAATTGTGAAGTCGTGAATAAGGTATAAAGCATTTACTTTGGCAAATGTCTGTCTATAATATAGCGTGAAAACTGTGAACTGCTATACAAGCTTCACTACGAGATATCGTACGGTTTATGATGGTGTCAATAAGTACTTGCGGCAACAAAACCCATTTTTCCAAAAGCGGTACTTTTAATTCCTCGAGGGTCCTGGGAGAAGAGCTACGCTGATAAAGGGCTTTTCCTAGACCATCCCAAACATATTCAATAGAATTGTGATCTGGAGACCTCAAGAGTCATTTCATAAGGGCGAATATTTGCTCTATTATGAAATATATCAACAATGTGAGTTCTGTATGGACGAACATTATGGAACATAATAATGTAGTCGGGGCCCAGAGCAGCTAGAAAAACCTCACATGGGCTTCCAGGATGGCATCCCTATAGAGCTACGAGTTGACAGTATCTGCATCGAAAACGTACAGTGGTGTACGACTGCCCAACATTATGACACCACACACAAAGATTCCTTTGTCACCAAATCTGTCGATTTTTGTTAAATAAGAGGGATGAAAGTAAGCTCCGTTTTTTTTTCAGGGGAAGACTCAATGAGAATAACTTTGTCTGGTACTTTTCGACTCATCACTGAAAAGAACACGCCTTTATTCTTGTTGTATTCACGACTGATGTTTTCAGTTCCACAATTTTGGATCTTTTCTCCTGGTTTCAGCCAAAAGAACGCAGGACTTAAAGGCTTGTCTCTTCAAGACGTCTGTAGTCTGCTTAGAATCTCTTCATCCAGACACAGCAGCATGCTCACGAGCAGGTTGAGGATCCATTGTCCACCAATGTCGTCGTGCGCTTAATGCCAAGTGGTGACCCTGTGCGGATGCCGATGTTCTATGGCGATCTTGGCTGGCATTCCTGGTGACAGCACCACTTGTTTGGAAATAATTCCATAACCGGGAGACCATTTTCGGTTCCCTTGTAACCGTCGAGCCATCTCCGCTTGAGATTGGCTGGTTTCAAGCCTGCCAACGGCTCTCTATCTCAAGAAATCATCTAAACGATTATGAGAAGTCTCATTCTCTTCGCAAGAAGATTGACTTTTTGTTTTAATATTCATGACACTGGAGGCAAAATTCCCATATGCTTGAACGGTCTTAATCCAGTAGTGATGGGAGGCCAGAACGAATTCAGCAGACCTCTAAATTTGCAACATCACTGATTTTTCCCAGGAACCTACGTATTCCCAACGATTCGCTTTGAGATCAATTCAATTAGATTAAATTTTTCAGACGCTGTTTGCGTCAAAAGATCTCATTAAAATGCAGCATGAGGATCCTGTTCTAAGTCTTAGTATACAGAAAATTGATCAAAATAACCACAAGTTAGCAACTATTTTATTAATGGGGAAGGTCTGTTATGTCATTTGTCGAAGGGCCCGTCCAGGTCACGCAGGTCTAATACCACTAGAAAATAAGTTTGCATTCCACATTGTCTTAAAGCAAGAATTCTCAAATCAATCCATTCAGAATATGGAGGGCATCTTAAATTTTTTAAAACCTATCATCGACTCAGCGAAAACTTCTTTTGGCAAACTATATAAAAAGATACTAAAAATTTTGTTCGTTCTTGCACCGCATGTTTATCTCTAAAAAACACTTTCAAAATTCCACCAGCACCTCATCAACCAGTAGAACAAAGTCAAGAACCGGGAGAGACGTGTCATATTGTTATTTTCGGTCCTTTAAAGGCCTCGCCTAAGGATAATAGTTATGTTTTCTCCATGATAGATGCATTTACAAAATACATTTATATCGTTCCACTTCCTGATATTAAGTCGAGTACGATTTCTAAAGCTTTCTTTGATAATTGCATTGTACACAGGGGTTGCCCACATAAATTAGTCGTAGATAACGCTACATATTTTAAGGGTTCAGAATTTTTTGAATTTTGTAGAGTTATGGGCATTCATAAAAGACACATATCAAATTATTCCGCTCACGTCAACGGGAGGGTAGCGAAACCCAATAAATCGCTAGCCAATATCCTTGCATCAATTTCACAAAACACAAACGATTGGGATGAGCAACTCCCGCACACCATGTTAGCATTAAAATCAGCGATCCATGAAGCTACATACACATCTCCTTTTTTCCTAGAGCATGGCAGAGATATTCGATTATCTTACACTTACGAAAAGAATTCCGATACACCACAAAATAAGTATGAATATGTCGAGAAACTTTTACCGTCTTTGGAGCATACTTTCAATAAAGTTTTAAATAATCTAAAGGATCAGGAGGCATCACATGTTGAATTGAGTACGAGAGCGACAAAACAACATCACTACGATTACAAAATCGGGTCCTTGTGTTTTTTTAAGACGCCTAATATTAAATCTAATTTATCTCCAAAACTCAGACCTAAGTTTGAAGGTCCCTACAGAGTAATAGAGCGTTTTTCTAACGTCAATTATAGGGTTCAACATGTAGAACAATTGAGGAAGAAATTTAACACACATGTCAATCGGATGATTCCATTTATTAAGAGATAGATAAAGAATCCACGAGAAGCCGCGCATGAATTTGGGTGTGAATTGGCGGACTTTAAAAACGGCCTGCAACCCTGATTTGAGAGCAGATCAAGCAGATCAGGCAGATTAGAGAACTGACCAGATAACCCCGACTAATCAGTCTTCCCCGGAGGGCTCCGCGCACCGACAAATGTTTTTTTCCCTTGTCTCGCGTCACTCCTCCTCTTCAACTTAACAGATAAGTTGAATTTGAGCTTCATGTATCGTAACTTAAGATATAACAATTAATTTCATAAATTTAATATTTCCTTTTAATAGAGCATAATTAATTGGTGTAAAATGTTTTGTTTTTGTTTATTAAGAATCTAATTTTACATTCAGTTAGTTTAATTGTCATGATGCGATGCGAAATTAAGAATCTGGGTTCAAGTTTTAGAAATTAAATAAGTTTAAAATAGCATCGCATCAGTAGTTATCTCTCTTTCTCTTCAAAAACTAACTCTAAACAACATTTTTTTCTAGACTGTTGATCTTGTGGACTGAAGGTTGATATATAAAATACAAATTCTACCAGTTTTACTAAACGCATTTAAAAATTACAGCGAAAAACATGTTTGTGACTTTAATTTTTGACATGAGTATAGTTTAGTACATTGAATATTAAATTTTAGTTAAAACAAATTCATTTCTAGATCAATATCAGATATCTCTGGGGTGAAGACATAAACAATAAGTTAACAGAAAATTTCAAGTTTCGAAAGAAAATAAGTAAAATTAAAAAAATAAACGAGAAATTGAATTTATGTTACTTTCAGAGAAAGCACTTAATAGAATGTGAAACTTAGTTTTCACAGGTAGTTCTAAGTTTATGAAAGAGTTTTAAAGAGTTTGATGAAATCTAAAGAAGAGTTAAAGTTTAGTTATAAAAGAAGTTTAAGAGAAGATTTTTTAGATCAAAGGAAGTTTGAATTAAGTTGTCTCCAGATATTCTTCAAGCTATAATCAGCTTCACGATTATTTTTCCTAAGTTAATTTTATTTCTTAGACTCGTTAATATAAAAAGTAGCACCTTATTTACATCATAAGATTTATATACCTTGAATTCTTAATATCTACAGAAGGTATCTTCCGTATTTTGTGTGAAATTTGCTTAAATCTGATAGTCATGCTTCTTGACAATAGCTGTAGCTCGAAGTTGGACTTTTACTTAGTTTTCTTAGTACTCTTGAACTGTTTTTAAAACTTTGTTCAATATTCTTCCATGTCGTTTTCTTAAGGCTCATTTTAATAAAAGAAAATCACAAAAATTCATTGAAGGGGCAGGAGATTTTACAAGTATTTCATAAAAAAGGAATACACTTTATTCCTGCTAAGTAAGTGGTAGTTGACTTATACGTGTGACTAAAGGCTTTGTCTATATGAAGCTCAACTTTATCATGTCCTTTTCATATGAGGCTGGAATTTCTCCTTCAAAAATTGGTTCTAAAATATTCTGCTGATAGTAGGATGAATTTATTTTGGCTTTAATTCAGACCTCTTTGATTTTTAATTTACAGTTGTAACAAAATTCTTCAGCTATCATGATTTTCCTTGGAAACCTTTCTGTGCATTGATAAAACCATTTTATGCAGTCATTCCCGTCAGTTGAGTAATAGAAAATTGATCTTTTATTACAGTCACTCTAATATACCCATGCCTCATCGAGTTTTGCCAGAATTTTCCATTTTTCAGCAGATAGGTGTTTGGCACATAAATTTCTACAATTTTATTTTCTTTAAGCAATATGTTTTGGCAGAAGCAGATGACCTTTAGGTTTAAAGACCTTTTATCAACTTTAAATATTTATGAATGATTTTACTTACAAAGGTTACTAGTTTCGTTGCAATTAATCTTTGAGTCATTCTTTTCGTTTTCACTTCACTTTCTTGATAATTGCCTGCGTTCAAATAGTCTTAAGATGAAGTTTCGTGGTCTTATTTTCCTTCTTACTATCAGCTTATACGTTTATTTCCTTTCAAACTCAAAACACTATAAATAACTTATTTTGAAATGTATCAACCGAGATTGGTTACACCACTTTAAAATGTCTTCATATAAATATTTATCCGCGGAAAGCGCAGTTACGTAACCTTCGAGGCATCTGTCAATTTTAGAAACAATTTCCAAAATAAATCTTTAAGTTTAGATTTCAATAAAAATATCACATTAGCAGATGATTATTTTGAAATTGCCTAACGAGAAAATAAGCTAAAAAATTCTTTCCAAAAAGTGCGAATGTCTTTTTGTATAAGAGAGTGTGAGTTATTTGTTCCCATTGTAGTGAAACAGTGAAAAAGTTTCAGTTTAATTACATATTTTATGGTAAGTCATTGGAATAATAATCTCTGTGGAGTTATATGTGTCAACGTTTTCAACAATATGTGTGCATTTTTTGGGGAGCATTAGACTACACACACACAATATATTCAGTTTCATCTCAAGTTATAAAACAGATTATTCTTTTTTCAATTGAGAAGAAATAGTAAAAATGTTAGAGTTTTTTGTTGCATAAAAAAAGTTTGGAGTCCCAATCATTTTTAAAGTTAGCATGAAACAGTTTTAACCTGTAAAGAAAAAAATTTCCATCGGACTTTTATACCGGAAAAAAACAGGAACATGCACTATCAAATTATTTTCAACCATTTGTTTCCGAACAAACCAAAGGAGACAGCCTTTCTGGTATCCCAAACGCCTTCATCCGAGTTCCGATCCCTCAGTATTTTAAATGAAAGAATAAGTAGTGCATAAAACAAAGCAATGGAACAAATAATGGAATTCCTTCTGCTCACTGTATTTGTTTCTTTCTATGTATTTTTTCTCCTCGAAATCCAATTCTTCCTTATGAAAACAAAGAATGAAGTAAGAGACACATAAATCTCAGACGGAACTTTTCTGTATCAGAAATGACGATTGATTGCATGCTGCATTGGGATTCATTACAGAAGGAAGCTTCAATCGTCATCTTCATCGACTAGTAATGGATGACCAGGATTTTCGCTTCCGCATCGAGTATTCCTTGCCGTAGCAGGAGAGCGGAAATGAATCGTAGCAACGAATTTCACAAATTTTGAGAGTGTTAGATTTTATTTTATACTGTTTCATATATATATATATATATATATATATATATATATATATATATATATATATATATATATATATATATATATATATATATATAAATTCACTACGCAAAGCTCTTAAAATATCTTTCAAATATGATGATTAATATAGAATTTTAAAAAATAGTTTTTCATATCCTTTAAAATCTTTCTATTGATTAAAAGTTCATTTTGATGTGTTTTTTTCCCAATTCCTACAATTAATTCACAATTTCCATATGCAGTGGGCCACAAAAGTGTTCATACACTTGCAATTTCTTATAAAATTTAATGTTTTCGACTAATGAAAATTAATATATTGTAACTGTAATTTTTTATATCTGCAACTTATTCTTAATAAAATGACATAATTTTTTAAAAATAGTATAACTATTTTTTTAAAAAAATCATTATCAAAAAGCTACTAAAACATTACGCCACAAAAGTCTTCGTACACTTAACAAAAATCTTAACTTTAAATATTGTATTTCTTTCTTAATTTAGTACTTAGTAGGATATCTTTTTTAGTGTCCACAGCAACTTTTAAGGGTCTTGGTATTGATTTAATCAATTTTTCATAATTTCTGCATCGATTTTCCTCCATGCTTCCGTGGTTAGTTTTTACTTCATGTTATGTGTTTATATGTCATATTTTCTTCTATTTTTAAAATCAAATTTTGCTCAAATATGTTCTACTGGGCTAAATAAAGTGATTCAAAGGTGTTTTCAGAATTTGGGAACAGTTATAGAGACACTATTGGTGTACGATGAGAGCAGAGCACTTGGCGTTATTACCCTGTTAAAAAATTAAGAAGTCTCCAATATCCAAATTTCGGGCGGATAATTTAAAATTTCTCTTTAAAATAATTAAATAGAGCTCATGATTCATTATATCATGAAAAAATACCAAATTACCTTATTCTGAGGCCCATTTACACCTCCACGCCCGAACACTTCTACCTCCATGTTTTATTGATCCAACTAGATTCTTGGAATTTAGTTTCAGAAAATTCAAAATGGAGAGCAAATTGATTGGGATGGCAGACAATTCAACAATTTTTGTTCCGATTAACCTATAATAGCTTGTAAATGAAAAAATAAGGAGTTTAATCCCATGAATTTATGTGGAACAAGAACTCCTTCACTTCCATGTTGAAGTATGAAAGTGAAGGAGTTCTGGCGTGGGGGTGTAAATGGGCCTCAGGTAATTTGGTATTTTTTCATGGTATTATGAATCATGAGCTCTATTTAATTATTTTAAAGAGAAATTTTAAATTATCCGCTCGAAATTTGGATATTGGAGACTTCTTAATTTTTTAACAGGGTAATAACGCCAAGTGCTCTGCTCTCATCGTACACCACTAGTGTCTCTATAACTGTTCCCAAATTCTGAAAACACCTTTCAATCACTTTATTTAGCCCAGTAGATCATATTTGTGGAGACTTTGATTTTAAAAAAAGAAGAAAATAGGACAGATAAACACATAATATGAAATAGAAACTAATCACAGAAGCATGGAGGAAAATCGATGCAGAAATAACGAAAAGTTGATTGAATCTATACCAAAACCCTTAAAAGTTGTTGTGGACACTAAAGGATATCCTACTTAGTACTAAATTAAGAAAGAAATACAATATTTAAAGCTAAGTTGAGATTTTTGTTAAGTGTACGAAAACTTTTGTGGCGTAATTTTTTAGTAGCTTTTTGATTATTACTTAAAAAAAACAGTTATACTATTTTTAAAAAATTAATTATGTCTTTTTAGTAAGAATAAATTGCAGGTATCAAAAAAAATTACAGTTACAATGTATTAATTTTTATGAGTCGAAAACATTAAATTTTATAAGAAATTGCAAGTTTACGAACACTTTTGTGACCTACTGTATATATCTTGCTCAAATTTTCGATTGTTTATAAAATCTCTTTTAAAGGGCTCAATTGAGCTAAAATATTACAAACGCGATTATTTTGGATGGCAATACGGTAATAGAAATTATAATTAAAACATTAATTGATTAAAAGTAATTACTTAAATAATTTAAGATACAGTCACTTTGGATTCATTTTTAGTGGATTGGATCAAAACTTTAAAACATGTTTTTTCTCGCGTCTTAAACTATTCAGTTGAACCGAAATTTTATATACACGCTTGTTTTGGATGACGATATCATACTTTAATGATAATTAATAAAAACTAATTGCCACTTAATATTGCAATTCTGTCATAAGTATATACATATTTTGTAATTATAGTAATTATTTGATAAAAAGTAACTAAAATAAAATTTTTCTTTGTTGACCTAAGTAGGAATTGACCTTAATTTTTTTTTATATTACTTGTTTCTTGAATTATATACGAGATATGGGCTTGAAATAGTTATTTCTGTTGAATAATACTGTAAGGTTTTGCAATTTTATCTCTATTACGCAATTTTTAATTGGCACTGTTGCATAAATGTTCCTATGGAAATTACAATTTTTCAAATAAACTCTTTATTAGAATGCTTGTGTTTCATTGGAGATTTATATACATTTCTTCATTCTAATTAACTTATATATAAATTTGAATATCTGTATATATACTTATAGAAACCCTCGCTCTTAATCTTATCGTTCCAAAACTTTAGCAAGGAGCTGCAATGACGTTTCAAAGAAGCCGTAAAAACATTTAAATGAAAAAATAATTAGATTTATTTTTGCGTAATAGTTTCTTATACCACTTATTTTTATGAATGACAGTGGGCAACATCATTGATTTGCGTCAGGAAGAGTTGATACAGGTGCGAAGTTGCAAAATGGCGTGATAAGCAACCAATAGTAGAAAACCTTTCCAGTAAACGAAAAGTTTAGTAGTTTCAGAAAATGGATAATGCAATTGGCTACATCTTTTGATTTGTCGGTTTCACTTCAGATACATTTCAGCATAGATTTTTTAACACATAGTATATATATTTTTTATTTGTGATTTCAGTTAGTATTTGACTAGAACTTGAGAAGGAAACTCAAAAGCATCTTTACTTGACCAAGACTTATTTTTATGAGTATTCTCAAACATGTAAAGCATAACAAAAAACATTCCATAGGATTTTTAGCAGTAACATATATTATCATAATGAATACACTTTTTACCCGGAAGTGGTCGCGCAGGACACGCAGATTACGAAATCGTTAATTCTGGCAAAACTGCTTATTTGTTACCAAAGAAAAATTTAAAAGTCCTTGAAAGTAGGTAAGTAAACTTTCTCTTAATTAAATTATTCACTGGAATTACGATTTGTATCGTGTACAAGATAATAATTATTTAAAAAAGGATTCGGGTGACTCAATAATCCCGCTCGACCGTATCGAGTGCGCGCCTGCTCCCAGGTTAAAACATGTCGAAGTCTTTTCGCTTTAAAAATTAAAAATAATACAACTATTCCTGATCGGAGTTTTATATTATTGTTCATTACTTAACATCAATTATAAATGCTAATTCTGTGAGGCTTAAAATTACCATTCGCTTAAAACTAATTATAATTTGAGCAACCATTTAAAAAAAATCATTTTATATTTTTGAAAACATTGTCGAGCACTTGGCTTTGCTGTCCTTACAATTCAGCTATTTTATCAATAATGTTTTATTTTCTTATAAATGAACTCGGGCAAAGAGCGGGCACTTCAGACGGTATACTTTCAATGTATCAGTGCTGCACAGAGTGTTTTATAACTAATTAATTAATACTAAATTAAGAACAAGTTTAATAAGTATTAACGACTTCCATGGGCCTGTCTTGCAAAGCTAAGTTTTTATAAGGAATGCTTATGATTAGAAATTCACCCTCTGAGTTATTTTTCTATATTTAGCAGATATCTATATTTTGACTTCTAAGCAGCCACCGCATTTTGCAATATGTTCAATTTAAAAATTAAAGAAAGGAAAGATAACATAATAATTATCCTATTATTTTATTGTGGCCGCGGTAGCCGAGTGGTATGGGTATCGGACCGTGGCTTGCTTTGTCACGGGTTCGAGCATAGTACCATTAAAGACCCGCCGTGTAGGGCAGCGATGCACGTTAAATCTGTCGAGAGCTGAAACGTCCTCCCGTTGGTGTGGTGTGGTAGTTAGGAGAGGGGGGGTGCCAGCTCAGGTGTCGTCCACGTCACTTGACCATGGTTCAAAATTACGTGGTCCGTCGCCAAAAGCCCTCGTGTTGCTGAACAGTGCGACGTTAATATTAAATCAATCAAACCTATTATTTTATTTATTTATTTATTTATTGCTTAAAAGTAGTATACAAAATTTTAATATTTATGTTACTAATTTGTATTGTTTATAATTAAGATCGCTTATTATAGCTTTAGCGTCAAAGTTCATTTTTATTGCATTCAGTACATTATTCATGTATAACGGGGGCGCGATAAAAGTTGTGATTGAAAAGGGGGGCCCCAGTATTGAAAGTTTGAGAAGCACTGAGTTACAATTAATATAAATATTAATTGTAATATACATAGGACAGAATCACAACATTAAGTGGTAATTAATGTTTATTAAATATCATTAAAGTATCGTATTTTCATCCACAAAAATCCTGGATATAAAATTTCTGTTCAACTGAATGTTTTAAAATGTGAGAAAAAACCTTTTCAAGTTTTGACACAAGTCGCCAAAATGGTTGCTATGTCACCAAAAATGATGCCAATGAAGCTGTATTTGTTATTCTTTAAATAATTAGTTTTAATCAATAAATTTTTATTAATTATAATTAAATTATTGTATTGTAATCCAAAATAAAATCATGTATATAAAATTTCATCTCAATTGAGCGCTTTAAAATGTATTTTTTTACGATTGAAAATTCCACCAAAATAAATAAATACATAGAGAGTGTGAGCTAATAGTAGGAATTGAAAAATTAAATATATTTATGAATCAAAATACTTTAAATTATTTTGATTGATATGATTTTAAGTACTCTAATTTATATGTATATACTGCAGGGTTCTATATATATATTCCATAATATATATTATTCCTTATTTGTTTCAACTGTAATTTTAAAAAAAAGCAACAGTCTCAGTTTCTTTATATCCTTTTCTATCTTTACTGCAGAAAACTCTCAAAAGCTGGTGGATGATAGTCTTAAATAAAATAAAGGGATGAATAAAAAGAGAGAATATAAAAGCTCTCTATGGAACAAAAAAAAGTCTTCCTTCCTCACGATTTCCTTAGAATGATTTTTTTTTTAAATTTTATTTTTATTCTCGTTTAAAAGACAGTTCTTTGTGGAGAAAACGAAACAAACGCATAAGCCAGAAAGGGATTTCCTAAGGGAATTTGAGATAACTGCTGTGTGAAAGCGTGCTGAGCTAGGATCCCTCAAAGAAGGACCCTAACATCATCAAGTATCTGTGATGGATTTCTGAATTTTAATGACCACGCTAAGTGCAGGACGTTTAATAAAAACAAACAGGATTTACGAATGATAATAGAGTTCCAGAAACTTCACATGGAATTTCTCTCTTTTTACAAGTTTCATGTCTCTTAAAGAAAATCTTTAAAGCCAGATCAATTTGTTTTTAATTTTCATTTACTGAAAACATACATAAATCCCCGTTCATCACAAATTATAGCACGAGGTTTACAGAAATAATTATGACTGACACACGCATTGCAAAAGAAAAAAAAATAAGTCATGAATAATTTAAAAATATTTAACAATAAATTCATAGAACTTTTCAAAAGCACATCTGATAAAAATAAGTTGGGGAAAATTAGGAGGCCAGTTTATATATATTAATGCCTTTGAGAGCCAGTCTTGGGATCTTTCTCTGACTAACGTGGAACACAGTAAGAACACATGTGTGTGTGTTCTATATTTTCTCTCTTCTCCACTAAAACTACAATCACAGGAAGATGACGGAACCAAATTAAATTTGTTCAAATAACATTTATAGTTATCATGCTCAGTGAGTAAACGGGTTATTTTTGAATTTGTATAAAAATGAGGGCTTGGAAGTCTTTTATTAATGGTTGGAAAAAACCCCATTGTTAAACTTCCTTTCTTTGAAATGAAATATTCTTCGTTCCAAGGCTTCGCCATTATTCCTTTCAGAACCTTCTGGTAAAGCACATATAAATCCCTGTGGAAACATATATAAACTGTGGGACATGCCCCCTAGTCCTAAGAAAGGGGCGCGAGAATATCGAAAAGTTTAATATAAAAAATTATTTTAAAATTTATTAATTTACTTAAAGGAAGCAAAAGGAAGTACATTCTGACTTAATAAAAATAAAATACACATTTGCAATGATATAATATACTTATAAAGGCATCAGTACTGCTTAATGTATATAAAAATTAATTTATCTATACTAAATTAAGAACAAGTTTAATAATAAGAAAGTACTCCCATGGGCTTGTCATATACAAAATTTAATACTTATCTTGATAATGTGTACGGTTTATAATTAAAGTGATGAGTAAAGTTTTACAACAAATTACATTATGAAATTCAATAGATAGCTATTGTATGTAAGGAGCGATAAAAATTATGATGACAAATTGGGTCACAAATGTTGAAAGTCTGATAAGCACTGTTGTAAAATGATTTAGGAATATTAACGGCTATGTTAATTTCGCGCTTGTTGGCCAATTGACCCACTCATTTTTAAAAACACCAGTGTGTCCATGATCAAATGCAAAAACTATCGAGATGTTTTTATCTTTAAGGCTTTTAAGTCACTTTTGGATCTTGAAGATTATGTTGTTAAACGAAGAAATGCAGTTCAGGGAATACAAAGATAAAAAAAGAATGGATACAAATGAGATAGTCTGATATGTCCCTATTTTGCTAAGTGATCTATTTAACACTTTAGAGGGAAGTAGCTAATAGACATATAAAACATTTTAAAAACATATTAAAAACTTTCTCCAAGCGGGTGATGGATATTTAGTCTACCCACGTGCGTTAATTAAAGCTAAAACGCAAGAAAATTAATACAGATGACAAAACGATAACTTTCTTTGCATTTCATATCATCTGATGGGTAGTTAAAAACAGTTTTTCTCGGTGTAAATCTACAAATTGTATTTTGATTACGATAAATAAAATTTCTAATCTTTAAAAAAAAATTCGACATGTCTTAAGCCTTCTTTTCTCTCATCAGAATGAATTAAGGAAATTTCCAATTAAAAAAAATTATTTGGGTTTTTGGAAAGCTTTTATATGTGGATAGAGGCACTATCCACTGCCTACATAGAACAAAAACATGACCAAGAAATTTTCGCTTTTTTCCATTCGAGAGAGAACACTTAGAATTATGTGAGAATATCGGGTGTGTGAAATATAAACAAACTTTGTTCACAATATGTGGTAAAAGATTCTCGGGTTCGAAAATCTTTATTTCGAGCTTTTCTGCTCGGAGAAAACGTTTGCATATGATAAAGTTCCACAGTAGATAGCTCATCAAATTTGTGAAATAGCTAATTTAAATTATCAAAAATATTACTTTATTTCTAACTATTTACACTAAAATTAAACAAAATATAAAATGTGGATGTATACCAATTTCAATGTATATTCTTAGTAAGTATTCTATGTAGTACAATCATTCTATTGTTATTTAATTACACTTATACTTTGTATTTAATTGTTATTTAAAGAGTTATTACATAAATGTCAACATTTCATAAAAAAATTATTGTAATATGATTCATTATTTCTGTCCTGAAAAGAAAGTTGAATGTCCTAAGTGCGCAGTGGCTATTACGTCTAGCCACCTCCCAGGAAAAAGACCCTTGATCGGATTTTTTTTTTTGTGACTGAATAATGTTTATTGTGGATGAGAACATACATTTATTAAGTACTTTATTACATAAAAGTGTATTTTAGCTTTGTGCCCGTTAAATGGTTAATGGATAAGTTAAAAAATAAAAGTTCAGCTACAAAAGCTGTGCATTTTGTACATGTATTTTAAGCTAACTGACACTAAATATCTTGAAAATTATCGATTTATGCACTTTTTTAAAATCATGGTTCCGAACGTAGTTGGATACCTTAATGTAACAAATGATCGCACTTTTCAACATTTTTTTAACATTAGTTGTGAGATTACTTGTTGAAATTCACATCACATGCTGCAAGTTTATGTCAGCAAACATGCATCTATATTTATTCACATTAATCTTCAAGCAAGAAAATATTTGCTCACAAATATATGTCGACTCAGAAAACTTTAGGAAATGTTTCTTTATGGGGTAACTCAGGATTATTGGGATCAACTTTATGTGGAGGCAGGGGACATCAAAAGGATTTTTAGGAACAAAGGATTTTTTTTCCAAAGCAACCCATGATCGTAAACGCCTTCATTCTATGCTAGGTGGCGTTGTTCACAGGAGCGGTGGAGGAAACAGACGCGCATTAGCGCAGTATTTGAGCTGTCATTGCCCGAAGAACAATGTGGAACGTTTTATGAACACCGAGCTAACAGATATGCCCCTTATTTATGGATTGTCAGAAGAAAATGCACGAATAGCAGGAATATTGTATCACAAAAGCTTCCCACAGATATATGCAACGAACCACCAGTTGTCACAATTTGTGTAAATATGGATCATTAAGAAATAATAGGCATAGTGAAGGTGTGACACGAGTTTCTCGAACTCCCATTATGAGTCAGCTTTGACCAATAAATATTTCAGATTATCTCAGTCTTGTGTCTCTTTGTGTCTTGTACCTAGCATACTACTTACCCACGATGCTTCCAACCATACGTTGTTATGCAAATCTGAATCCTTTGATTGCCCTACCTCCCCTTTGAGTTTGTCCCAATAATCCTGGAACACCCTGTATAATTGTGTTCCTAATTGGCTAAGTGGGCCGCTATTTGCCTACCCATGTTCTATACAAATCCTGTAAACCAAGTTGGAGACTTCAAAAATGTATTGTATTGTCGCATTAAAAAATAGACGGTAGTTTTAGTGAAGAGGTATAATTTTTATGGCAGATATAGAAATGTGTAAATCACTAAGTAAACATATTTAAACGAAAGAAAAGATTTTCAACATCAGAAAAAATATGCATATTTATGATAACAGAAAGGATTTTCAAACCATACAACGTGTGTGTAAATAACTGATTATAAAAATTTCCCAGCGAACATTTTACTTTTTTCCAAAATAAAAGAAGTAATCACTCTACAGCATCATCGTTTTGGCAACAAATCCAGATTTATAGCCTGCCGTGACATGTTTTGGCACTCAGATGATTTTAAGTTTCCCAAGGAACAAAAGGTTCAAGCATTTCAAAAAGCCCCTCCAACGCAGGTACAAAATAAAAGTACTTAAATTCTTTACTTTCCTTTAAAATGCGAAAAGCGGTTTTAAGTCTTGGGGCGGTGCTCCCAGCGCTACCTTTTTCTCGTTTATTGCCTCTTAAGTTGAAAATAAGAGACTGGAAAATATTACTCTCTTTTGCACGCCACTGCCAAGAAGATAAGCTCTAAGTAGTTTTGTTCAGCTAAAGTAGGAGCTGATAGCGATTCTTTATGAAAATTCGTGTAATAGAGAACATTCTTCGACAGAGTTTATGATGGAATTGTACTTTTAAAAAATATGAACACAGCTTCGGGAATAAGAAGAGATTATAGATAAAATAAATATGAAATTGCCTTTCTGGCAGATATTTGACCCCAAAGACAAGTGAATGTTTTTGTGGGTTTTAATTATCATACACAAACATCACCGTAATCGCTCATACTTGTGTATGAAAACTATAAACAGGTGTAACCTGATAAAGTTTTACAGCGCACATATCCAATAATGCTCATTGTCCCCATTAACATCTGTGAAGAATATTGAAAGATAACAGAATAAAAAAATAAATGAATCTCGAAGATTTCATGTACTAAATAGTAGAAAACAAAGCGATGTATAATCTGAAGTTATAAACAAAAATACTTTCATTCTGAATATTTTGATTAACATTTAAAAAATCTCGAAATATTATCCCAGTATACAACGCGTAATCTGTAGAAGTATGTATGCCAATTGCCATTTTGAGGATATTCATATGATAATATCTTTACTAATAAATAAAATCATATTTAAATAAAGTCAACTGATTTCACATATAAATAATATTCAAGATGCATAGACTAATGATATTTTAGATGTTAAAATTATTTTTCTTTAATGTATATATTTACAATGGATATTTGTCTTTAATCTTAATTTTTTCTCCCGAATCTGTGCATTCGAAATGTTAGTTATCAATAACTATACATTGTTCTCTAGATTATAAAAACTTCAAATAGTAAAGTTTTTTTTATTTATTTAACGTATTTTAGCTACTTATTAACGTATTTATTTAACACAAATTCCTCCTAGTCTTCGGTTTAATTCGTTTTAGTTTTGATAAACCAAACACATTTAAAATTATGTTAAACTTACACTATTATAAGTGTCGAATGTACCATATTTTGACACAGAAGCAATTCAAAATGTATGTTAATTTGGAATTCTAAAACTAATAAAAAACGTACTTAAAATGAGATTGAAAAAATTGTCTTGATACCATTAACCGCCACTAGAGATCAGTGAGCAGATGCATTGATGTCTTTGGGGAGCGCGCTATGCCATTCCTTGCTCTGAAGTCACATAATTCATTCAATAGTAAGCAGTAGTATATACCAATGCTAGCCTAATATGAATTCACGATAGTCCTCTTAAACAAATAATATGACACTCTTTGCAAACTTCTGTACTTTAGCCTTCTCGGGAGAGGTGAATGGCTATACTTCCATTCAGAGTGCTCATATCCGTAGTCTCTGAATTCATAAATCCAAGATTCCTCCACTGTTACCAATCGATCAAAACAATTATTTTCATCCGAATCCAAGCGATTCAACATTTTCTTCGAATTTCACCACGTGCTTGTTTTTAAGAAGGAGCCAGTGATAGCGAAATCCAGTGTGCTGATACCGTTTGCACGTGCAGTTCTTTGTGAATTATTTTCCAAGCGCTACCGTAACTAAGATTGGTCTCATACATGACCTTTTTAATAGCTTCTTTTCAGTCTAAGAATGAGATCATCAATTTTCTCTACTATTGACGATCGTTTCATCATGCACTTGTTAAGTGGACACTGTAATCATTCAAAAGGAAAAAAAAACTTTCCTGTACGAACTTATATCTGCTCCATGCAGCGTGTTAATTTAATCTACGACTTTATGAAACCGGACAAGATAGCATTGATAGTTGTGATTCACAACACAATGTACATAGGTGCTAATTAATATGCTGAACGAATTTTACGAGATATATCGGTTATTCCTTAATAATAATTAAAACTTTACTATAATCCTACGCACTGCAGATATACTTGTATACATACAGGTAGCAATTATCTACTAGAAATTTGAAATAAATTATCTATATTGGTTTTAGCATTATTTTTTCACAAGAAGAGAGTATATTTGAGAAGTAATCAATATTATTTTTACATTAGTTATACTTCTTTACGTTTCATCTATGAAATCTTTTTTAAAATACGAGAAACCTTTGTTTCAAACTCATAATAAAAAAAGTAATATAAGGTTCTTCTAATCCAGTAAATATTCATGGATTCTTTAACATTGTATCCCGTATCACAAAAGTACGGGATGAAAGTTTTACTTTGAAATATACCAGACTAAGCATTGGAATTTCCCGATAAGGTAGTCAAATAAAGGAACAGAAATCAAATTTAGGGCTCCAGATGTTCTGGCTTTAAGAAGTAAATAAAAAGAACTTTGACAAAAGGAAAGCAAAATACCTTTTTTTCTGTGCTGTCCTTCGTTATAAAATAAACAAATAAAAATCATGATAAAAGAATATGGAATGATTTCTAACCATTGGTTTCTAAAGAGAACTTCTGTGGTTCTCTACGAATTTGCTTATTACCAGTTCCAAACTTGCTGTTTTTTGAAAAGATGGATAAAACAAACAAAAATAGAGTTCCAGGAAAAAAACAATAAAAAGCTTTTCATCTCTCAAAGGACTTCTGTCCAGAATCTTCTACGAGTATCTTCCTAAATAAGGATTCATTGGAAAAAATAGTTTAGGCACATAAATATCGAAGAATAAAATTTCAGCACAACAAATATGAGGATTGATTGCTCACAAAACTAACCTTTCTTCCGTCGTAGACCAATAATGGATGCTGGGAATTTTAGACGCTGAGATAAGTATTTCTCTATGTGAAAATAACAGAGACATATGGTATTCAAGTCATGTTAATGTCATTGCACAAATTTCGAGAAATTATCATTTGTTTTCTTTTTTATTTTCCTAGATCACTGAAATCAAATTCTAGAAGCATCCAAACTATTGCTTGATGCACCTGAATTTATTACTCTAAAAGATTTAATAAGGTTCTATATTTTCTCATAGGCCCACTGGTCGAGTGATAGTGTATCGCACTTTGAGAGCACAGGTCCGGGTTCTATTCCAGGACAGGGCAAGGTCAGCTCAGCCTTTCATTCTTACTGCAGTGGGTCAATTAATGAGCACCAAGCTTTCTTGGAGACTTAAACTCTGGGGGTATCGCTTCAGACTGACCACCTGATAGGGACATCTGCTCATGCACCTTAGCACCCAAAGGACACGTATACTGGAGGAGATTCAGAAAACCACCACTAGAGAGCTGGAGGAATTAAAACCGAAACCTTTGGGCCACTCCTTCACGGGAGGACAATTCGCCATTCTTTCTGATGTCATGACTATGCGATTGACTTTCTGCCTTTCATGCCTGAGCGCAAGATGTAATCCATTCTTTCTAAACTATAATCTTTAGCCAATTATTATTCGCAATCTAAATGCAACAATATCTGATTTGTACCGCCATGTGAGCGTAGAAACCAAAATCTTAATTCTAATCTAACAACTGGTATGGGCACAGTAGGCTCTGGCCCTCATGGGCTGTTGCGCCACTGAGTTTGAGTTTATTTGCTCAGTATAAAGAATTTTAGTTGAATTTGAATCTTTAATAGAGTCTTGGATTCATTTAACTGCGGCAAAAATAAACCAATTTGTTCTAAATTAAAGGGGTTTGTATTCTTTGACTTTAACCGATAATGTAAAAAATAAAATTCTTAGTGATAATTTTGTGAAATTATTATTGGTTTTTGCAGTATTTAGAAGTGGTATTCTCAAATATTTCTACAGATAAACAAACAAAAAAACACCTAAGAAAATTCGAAATCTAACATTTTCTTTCTTGGAGTGTTTTTTATTGATAGTATATAAGTACAGGACGGGGTCGATATTAAGCGAAAGTAATTATTCATTCCTTTACGCAAACTATATTATTTCTGAATTTAAATAGACAGTGCTAGAAAAGTCTCAATACAAAATGCTATTTTTAAATTGATTTTGATAACAACCATCTTGCCCTTCGGTAGAATGAAATTGTACCTCGGGTTTGTAATATGATCTACAGAATACCTAATAACACATATAGGATACTTAATAACATCTACAGGATACTTAATAACATCTACAGTAAACTTAATAACATCTACAAGATACAGGTACTTAACTATTAAAAGAAATTGATTGCTCGTTATAAATACAGAGTGTGTGACACAAGACAAGCCACCAGAGCCAAAAAGTTTACTAAATGCAATAGGAGATTTAAAAACAATCGGTCAAAAACGCGTATTGGAAATACAAAGATAACTACAAAATAAAGCACAAAAACACAAAAAGAGCCAGTAAAACTGATTTATAAAAAACTCACTTCAATAGAATTAATGGTCCAAAAATCACAATGTAGGCTATAAAACAATAGCTATGTTTTTACGGCGAAATAATTTATTTTAAAGGGAAGAACACACTCAATGAAAAGGGTAGAGAACACAAACTGTAGGCAAACACTGGAAAACGGAAATCCAATGTGTGGAGTTGCGCTAGTTTAGTTAGTTAAAAACAAGCCTAACTTCAAAATGAAATTTATAATTCTCCCAAAATAGAATATTTTTAATTTCTTTACTATGAATGGATTGCGACTTTACAGTCTGTATACATGTATGATAGTTTGTTCAGTGTTACTAAATTTGAAAATGAGAAAGTGTGTGTGTGTTCTAACTTTTAACTTTATATATATATATATATATACTATATATATTATGTATATATTTTCCTTTTTCAAAATTCTATATAAATATACAGATAATGCTTTTTTCTAAAGAATAAAAACGCGGAGTAAAAATATTGGAAAAAGAAAAGCTTAACTCGTTTACGCATTTTCAACAAAATAGGGGAAGTTGAGAGCTTACAGTAAAAAGTTATGATAGTTTTTTTTATATTACAATATATATCTTTTAGGTATGGAATTATTTTCGTAAAAAAATGAAAGAAAAAGGTTTGTACAAAAGAAGCGAATCTCCAATTATTTTATAAAAACAATAAAAGCAAAGAAACTTTTTTACATCCACAAATCCAAAAGCAATTAATATTATAACACGTATTTTGAACTAACCATTTTCTCGGTGTGTCACCCAATCCCTTTTTTCTGTTACCTAGAACAGTGTTTCTCAAAATATGGGGCGCGCCTCCGAGGGAGCGTGATAACCCTACAAAGGATGCGCGAGTATATCAAAAAGTCGAAAACAAACGAATGTTTTTAAAAAATTATCAGTTTACTGAAAGGATACAAAAAATACATTCTGACAGAATAAAAAATAAAATACTCCTTTACACTGATAGAAAACACTTATAAATGTATCAGTACTGCACAATGAATTATATAATTAATTTAACAGTACTAAGTTAAAACAAGTTTAAAAATTACCAGCAACCCTATGAGCATGTCATTAAATTATATACACAACTTTTAATACTTATCTGGATAATTTGTACGGTTTCTAATTAAAGTCGAATTGTAACTACGTCAAAGTATAATATTATTGAATTCAATTCATTGTTATTTTATGGAGGGGGTTGAGATGAAAATTATGATTGAAAATTTGAGAAGCACTGACCAAGTGGCATGCTTTTCATAGTATTGGAACAATTTATTCAAAGAACATAATCAGAATATTTGATCAATCGTTATTTTTCTTTAGGTAAAAAATATGAAGAGTTATTCCTTGTGTGAAATATATTTAATAAACTCCCTTGCATTCATAATGCATAACACAAAACAACTAACTAAAAAGGTTTACCTTAAAAAAAGCAAACAAAAAGTATCCGTGTGAAGCACGAAATAAAATAGAAACATGGAAATAGCTCCAAGATTTCTTTTAGTTTAAAATCAACTTTGGAACACAGAAAATATCAACAAATAAAAAAGAAAAGGAAAGAAGAAATAAAAAGACGCCAAACTTTTCTTTTTTTCTCTCATTCCGATAAAAACAACTACAGGAAATATTGAATTACTTTCAACCATTTGTTTCAGAAGAGAAGAACCCTTCTGTTACCCCTTGGATTTATTTACTCAATCAACCCTCTCTATTCCGTTTCGAATCCTACACTGCTTTGAATGGAAAAAATTGGTTAAACGAATTTCCGGAACAAAGAGAAAAAAAATGTCCTCCTTGCTGTATTCCTTCATCTCGTGGCTTCTTTTGAAAACCAAGAGAGTTATCTTTTTCCATTTCTGTATAAAAAGAGAGGCTTGATTCTGCCACAAAGAAGATAGCATCCGAAATATAAATCTCCGGTGAATGCATCAGCCTTCCACAAATGACAATTGATTGCATCACAAAGAGGGCTTATAATCGTTATCGCCATTGGCCAATCATGGACGTCCGGGATTTTGAATACCGTAAAGAAGAGATGAATGAAACACAAAGAGCGAAAAATGTTTACAGTAAAAAAAATCATTTTCCAAAATTTCCCCTCAAATGATATGCAATGTTCTCATCGTTCCCCTTTTCAACACAAATATAGGAAAGTGTTTTTCTCGAAGATTCTTTAAAGAGCCTTTTACTGTTGATATGAATCTGTTTATACGAAATAAACTTTTTGACACTGAGCTTCTTTTTCCACATCAGAACAGCAAAAAATAGCATGGTGCGAGATCTGAAATGTAAGGGGGATGTGGGATGATTTTAATATTGCATTGACTGAGTTATTGCAGAACAGAAGTAGCGACATGTCAGTTTGCATTATCGTGATGTATTGTCTATCTTCTTACCGGTTTATGATGCTCTTTGGAGTTCTTCAATTTTCTTAGTGTTCAAAGAATTAACTTGACCTTTCCCACATATTTGGTATATTGAAAATTTGGTGTCAAGAAATGAAATATATCAATTATGCTTTTTGCTGTCGATGTCGAACTTTTTTTTTTATTTGTAACGGTTACGGTCAGTGATAACAGGCGATAGTGGAGTAGCGACAGTTTTATGGGTGGGACTAATTTTGAACTATCATATCTTGAAAGCGAAAAATATTCGAAGAAAATATATCGTTTCAAGAAGATTAAGAGGTTGAATATTTTGAGGTGAAAAATAAATATGGATCATTGATTGTTTGATTTATCACGAAAGTGCTTTATTTAAGAAATGCCAATTAGCAGTAATCACACACAATCAATGACACTTTTCTTTGTAGTTCCCTTTCAAGAGGTAATAAATAGGATTTCTTGAATAATCTTTGCAGCAGCAACAATATGTTTAGTCAGTGGTAATGTCACACCGTGGTAACAAAGACATCTTATGAAGTTTATTATATTATTGGTAATTCTTATGAAACCGTTTACAGATGCAGAAATTGTGAAAGGGTGTTTATTAAATGCTTCTACTTCAGTGTTAGTGACAAAAAAATATAAAAAATAGTAATTGAAAAAAGCAAACCGGGAGTTAAAATATTTTGATCAATTTTCCACATTTTAACTCCCCCTCCCCTCTTTATTCTCATGATGCGGCCCGCGTAAAATTGCCAACATATATATGCGGACCAGCAGAAAAAAAGTTTGAGTACCCCTGCCTTAGACTGTGAATATAAAGTTTCATCGTACAATCAAAATAAGTGATAAAATATGCAAATCATTTAAGGAAGTGGGCGAAAACTCTCCTATTATAGCTTAGAGTGATACTGCACACGTGCAGGGTTCGTAGCTTGATATTCGTATCTGCGAAAACATGGTTGTAGTTGTGAAGAAAGTGCATAATATTTGGTGATATAAATTAGTGGGTTTTTTATTCATATTACATTTTCATATCGAAATACATATGGCATACCGAAATACGAAATGTCTTACGTTATTTACCTAATTATAATGATTTTAAAAATAAAAATGAAAAAGAATAAGAGAGAATAAAACCAATTCAAATGTGATCAAGTTTATAGTAATTTTTTTAAAATTTTTTATTCATAAACTTATCCACATTCAGAATAATTCGGTAGTCGTCGAAGATGATGATGACACTAATGTCAATAGTGAAAATCAGTTGTATCTTGAACAAAAATTAGAATTAGCGATAGCTAAAAAAAAATTTAGGAAACCAAAATGTAATACAGAAATCAGCTATATCCAAAACCATCGGACGAGAAATCTCTTTATTTGAAGATGAGGGATTTAGAAGTAAATACTTGGAAAAAGTATATCGCGCATTGCTAAGTGTACCACAAACTAGTGTAGATGCCAAAAGAACGTTTTCAACAGCTGATAATTTTTACACAAAATTTCGTCCCAGGCTTAATAACAGTACAATTGACGCCTTATGATTTTAAGATCACATTTCAAAAATTTGTAATAGTACCATAGACTGAATAGTGCTTTAAATAAATAAGATGTTTCTTTACTTTTTTGTGATTCTTTATATACCGTTATAAATTTTAAGTTACATATATTTTTTTGTGATATTTACACTCTCTAATAAAACTGGCAAATAAAACAAAGGAACACCTGTGTTTTCTTTCTTTTTCTAAAACTTCTATACCACCGTTATAAAAAGGGGTATCCTGGTACTAAGATCCAAAAAGTACCAAATACCGGTATTGGTCCGATATTGCAATCCCTATTCACAACGCTTTTGGGTCGACCAGGCTTAGGAGCCAGTTCGGCAGACAAGTGTTTATTTTACATCTTTTTACCTTCTTAAATTCATCAAAATATTTGTATTTATAAGCTTTTTTCATAAGCGTAACTGCTTCTGGAGCTATTTTACCCAAATGATAACAAAACTTTAAGCTACAATACAGTCTTTTTTTAACTCTGAATCACTAACCTCCATTCCAGTTGAGCAAATAAAAAGAGTTCATCAAAGAAGTCCGAAATGAGTGTAAAAATATAGTCTGCTTCGTTTAGAATATTTGTAAACGTTCAGTTAAATTTTGAAAAAAACACCTTGCACTTTTGTTTTTAGCTTTGTGGTGATCCCACTAAGTAAGAAAATAACACTAAGTATTCCTGGAATGCATTTTGTACCCTATTATTGTATAGTCTTCAGAAATATATTTTCTTAACTCTCATAACACACACACTTAAACTAAACTAAATTGACAACACTAAAAATGGAGCAAAATAAGTTATACTATAAAAGTTACTGACTTAATAAAAAATTCACAAAAAAAATATATTGATAAAATTTACATTTCTTTTCCAGCAACCTATTTCTTCCACAAACTAAATCTAAATCTGAAAATTTGTGACAATCTATTCAAATGTTTTTGAATTATAGTGGCTCAAAGGAGCTTGCTATTATTAAGTATGTCCCAAATATTTAACGATAAAAAGATATTTCGACTCAATATTTTTCGATGTTTCTCAAATGGAGAATTAGTTATTTTCTATTGCAAAAACTCCCTAAAAAAGGAAAGAAAAATAGTCATTTGAAACCATTGAAAACTTTCAGGAAATGTACAATTATTAATTCCTATACCACGTAGCGTTCAAACTAGATAACAACGTGTGCACTTGGAATTATTTATTTTATCTTTAAACCAATAATATTATTTTAAAAGAAAAACCTAACACACAAATATATACACGGCCGGCCATCGTAAATGCAACACCATGAAGGAAGCATGCAAATAAAATGAAATTTACAACATGAATCAGCAGAGGTGAGATATGAAAATGATTAGAATTTCAACGCAGACACACAACACGCGCGCCTGTGGCGCCACCTCAAAGCGATATTTAAGGCTTGGAGATATAGACGATTTCAAATTCAGCAATTGTGTTTTTCTTGTGGTTTTTTCTAAAAACGATCAGTTATGTCTCGTAGGATACAACGATCAGCTTTTGATCAAGTATCCGAGTTCGACAGAGGAAGGATAATAGCCTAACGAGATTGTGGATTATCTTTCAGGGAAATCGGTAGTCGTGTTGGACGAAACCAAACAACTGTAATGCGGATATGTGACCATTGGATGCAGGAGGGTACGGCGGACCGACATGGTCGATCGCATCCACCTCAGTGCACCACTTCACGTGAGGACAGGCAAATTGTGTACATGGCAGTGGCGGATCGCTCAGTCACATCACGAAACATAGCACAGCACACTGAGTCTGTAACGCATCCTTCAGTGTCTGCACGTACCATTCGACGCCGTTTACAGCAGAGTGGTCTGTCTGCAAGACGTCCGTTGCTTGGTCTACCCTTGACGCAGAACCACAGGCGTCTCCGCCGCCACTGGTGCTATGAAAGAAGGATGTGGGCGGCAGAATGAAATGAAGTTGTCTTTACTGACGAGTCACGCATCTATCTGCAGCACCACGATGGTCGGATTCGAGTCTAGAGACACAGTGGAGAGAGGATGCTGAACAGCTGCGTTTTGCTCCGCCGCACTGGTCCTGCACTGCGTATTATGGTATGGGGGCGGAATTGGACATCACTCTCGCACTCCTCTAAAACGCATTGCCGGTACTTTAAAAAGCCAGCGCTACATCTCCGAGGTGTTGGAGCCAGTTGTCCTTCCTTACCTTCAGGTCTTGTCTACAGCCATATTTCAACAGGATAATGCGCGACCACACGTGGCACTCATTGTCCAAAAGTTCTTCGTCAATCACCAGATTGAACGACTTCCCTGGCCGGCTCGCTCTTCGGATCTTTCACCGATAGAAAACATGTGGTCCATGGTTGCTCAACGATTGACCCAGATTACACCTTCAGCTGCCCCGCCAGATCTACTTGGGCAACGTGTGTAAGCTGCTTGGTCTGCTGTACCCCCAGAACACATCCAAAGTCTGTTTGAATCAATCTGTTTGAATCCACCTAGAAATGTTTCCTAATGATCTGTGGAACTTATAATAGAGTTTGATGAGCAGGCTTTTTAAGCCATTTCCCAATAAAATACGGGAAAATATGATTACATATTGAAAAAAAATTCCTTTCTAGAAGTTAATTAACTATAATATTACGTTCATTAATAATTAAAACATACATGATTTCCTTTTTGATCTAGTAAAAATTATATTATATTTATTAGGAAGGAAAAAATAAGGGGACAGTTAATAAGGAATTCTCTTTTTGAAGATTGTTAATTTCATTCTACAAATTATGAGCAAACGATAATGAGCCGATTTGTTTTAATCTTAAAATTTAAGCATGAAATTTATTTTATTATTTTTCCTTTTTTCTACAATCTTCTCAAGCAACTCTTTTGAATTAATGAGAATAATTCTCCTAATTCGAAAAGATTACATGCAATTTCTGCTCCTTTTTTTTCAATTTTTACTTTATCATTTCCAATTTAAATGATTGCATTCATTCTAATGAAATAAAATTTACTTGAATGAGTGAGAATAGAGGAAACTTTTATCTGATTTTCAGCATTTGTCTTCCGATTTCAGCTTGTATTTTAAAATAAATGATTATGAAACTCAGAGAAAATAAAAAAAAATGGACAGAAAATGGAAAGTAATATCAGCTACAAACTTTTATTGTTTTTCACTCGTTTGAATGTATTTTATTTTATTTAAATGAGTGCAAAATAATTGTGATTCACAGCAAAATAGAATTTATTAAAGATTAACATTCCATTTTTGAAGTCAAAATATTTCTTTTGCAGTATATTTGTTCAAGAAATTCTCTGTAATTATCATTAATTTTTTTTTTCGAAATAAAGAAAATATTTTATTTGATTTTTTTTAGCTCCGTGTATCCATACCTAAAAAAATTTGAATCAAAAATTTGTATATAATAAAATCAAGGAAAACTTACAGTTAAAATATGAAAAAAAGATAATGTAATTTATTGAATAATGCAGTACTTTTTTCAAAATGTCAATATTTGAGACCCAATATTCAAACATAATTCTCATCACCCGCCCCCTCCATACAATAGCAATGTATTGAATTCAAATATACTATACTTTGATGCTCTAAAGCTAGAATACGACTTTAATCTGTTAAGTAACAACGGCGTATATAAACGTCTCACTCAGCCAAATCATTATTTCCCCCGACGTATATATACGTCTTTACGAAGTACGATATTTTCTGTGCACTGCTATCCATAAAATATATTCCGAAGGCTATGGAATGTAATAAAAGGACGATAGTAATTTTTAGGAGCAATGGGAACGAATTGCGTAACTTTTAATCGGCAGTTAAGAGATTAATTATAAACTGCACAAATTATCAAGACAAGTGTAAATTTGTGTTCATAATTTTATACCTAACAAGACCATGGGGCCACAGGTAATTATTAAACTTGTTCCTAACTTAGTATTTTTAAAGTAATTATCAAATGCACTTTGTGTAGTATTGGGACATTTATAAGTATACTAGCTGGATGGCCCGGCGTTCCGCGGGCTTCTTCAAGTGTACATCTTTATACCTAGGAAAATTCCCCTTCACCTCTCAGTGTCAGCTGTTCCTGGTGTGTGTGTGATTTCTATATTAATGTCCTTAAAAAACTGTTTTCCGAAGATTCTTTTCACGACTTTGTCCCGTCGGGTGGGTCTGTTTTCTTGCCACTTAGCACGGCATTGAACGGGTTTTTTCCTTGGGTACAATTTTATCCCTATAGAAATTTTCCCTTTCTCTCTGGATGCCAACACTTCTGTGTGTGTGTGTCTGAGCGATGTGAGTGATTTCTATATTTATATAATTTAAATCCCCTTTTTAGAATTTTCTTCCACTTCTTCTCTTTGTTAGACAGATTTATTTTCCCTCCGTATAGCCCAACGTTGCATGGGTTTTTTCCCCGAGGGATAAGATCTTTTTTTTTCAAATTTCTATTTTCGATTAAAAATTTTTACAAAGCTAATCCAGTTTTGTTCTCAAGAAAACAGACAATGAACGAATTTATTATTAAATAAATAATTTAGAAATAAATAATAAAACGCAATATACCTTCAATTCTTAAATATATATATATATATATATATATATTAATTTATATCAGTTTTCGTTAAATAATGAATCAAAAAATGTCTACCGTAAGCTATGAAACGACTGCTTTTATCTGGATGTTTGGTTTTTCGAATCAAATATATGTAACTATGAAAAAAGAACTATGGGAAGGGGGGAGCCTATAAAAATTATTTTACATACTTTGTATAAAAGAGATTTAAAAGGAAATCGTACTATTTAGTAAAAACATGGCAGCATTTTCCTGTATTTTTAAGTTTTTAAGTAAATTATTTATCTAAAAGAAAACTATCAGTTGCTATGTATTACAAAAAACTAAAATCGCATTAATCATTTCATGCATGACACAATGAATACTCTCTTAAAATTCAAACTTATAGGTTAGATTTGAAAAATTACTGTAAAATTCATTATTTACACTCATTATAAAAGAAAAAACATTCAAAAAGAAAACACTTTTTTATCTGACAGAAAAATCTTTCATCTGCTTACGTACTCTCCGTAAGTTGTTTTTCTGCATATGCGTTATAAGCACTCAAACTCGTGAGTTCTGAGACAGCTTTCCCAAAGTTAAATATTATTGGCATTTTTGGCGATTTTCCAATTTTTCGATGTATTATTACGGCTCTCCAAGACGATAAAAATAGATCTTCTTCAAAATATTTTATTTATATAAAAAAAGAATTTTTTTAAATAACAAAATTTCAAAGTTTTTTGTAGTTTTACAATATTTTGTTTCAAATTAACTTGGCAGCGTTGGAAAGGGTTAAAAAATGTACCAATCTGTTTAAAAAAATAGTTTTTTTTTTTTTTTTTTAGGAATTTAAATTAGAAAAAGTCCATAGAAATTTGTAAAAAATGTAAAACGTTGTAGAAATTGAGATTTTAATAATATATTTCAAGTTAATCACACGTTAAAAGGATTTATTTTTTAAACAAAATTAATTAATATAGTCAATAAAGCAATATCATGAAATTCCAGTTTGGCTAAAAGCCGATTTCTGACGCCAACTTTTGTCATTGTTGTAACAATAACAATATTACAACAATGCAGACAAATCAAAGTGGGCGCTAAAAATACCTGTTTTAGGGTGTACCACCCGTTTCACTTAGGGGTATGAAAAATAGAATACGTCCTACTCTCAGACCTACTGAATACACGCACAAAATTTCATAAGAATCGATCAAGCCGTTTCAGAGGAGTTTGGCAACAAACACTGTGACAGGAGAATTTTATATATTAGATTATATCAGTGTAAATGTGTACGGTATTTCTTTTATTATATCATAATGTGTGTGTATTTTGTTTACTTTCAGTAAATTAGTAATTTTTTTAAATAATCTTTTGTTTTACACTTTTCAATATGGTCGCGTCCCCTTCACAGAGTTATCACGCCCTCTAGGGGAGCACGCCCGACAGTTTGAGAAACGCTGGAATAAAGTAATATAATATCCTAATTTTCGTTCATTGTTAATTGGATCAAAATATCATGCAATTGATTTTTGGTATATAGACGTTTACGGTAAAAAATTTCGGATTTTTTTTTTTTTTTTTTGTAGACAGACTTCTCAGAGAATTGTTTTTCTCACCGTTGTTATAAGATGATTGAAAGATAGATATAAGATTTGATCCCTGTACTCTTTATGTTCCGTTTTAACTGAGTTATTTGGATTTAATTCATGTAATTTCTGAGCAACATACATTTTTGTGCAAAACAGTTTAATATTTCACAGTAAAAATGTTCTTTTTTCTATGAATATTTTATGTTAATTATACATTACAATGTTTATGCGTATTTTACTTGCCAACCTTTTTCTATACACTTAAGTTAATGTTTCCGATAATAATTTAAAAAAATCTTTAATAAAACACCTATTGCAATAAGAGGATATTATTTTTTATTTTCTGTGTGTGTGACATTAACCTTTCATAAAATTTTTAAAACATTTTACTGGGAAAATGTTGGACTTCAAACACACTAGAATAAAACATTTGCATCAGAAATAAGAAAGACAAACACAGATGGTTTTAAATTTTTCTTAGTTTAAAATCAAATTTGGAACACCACCTTTTAAGGGGAAAAAAGAACCTTTCGTAAAACGATAACGGAAAACTTTTGTTTTCGCTTCGGCTTCACAGTAAGAGATAGTAACAAGGAGTATATATATAGTTTCCAACCATTTGTCTCCGAAGCAGAGAACCCATCTGGTATTCCATGAATTTGTTTACCAATCAAATGTCTAAATTCAAGTTCCAATACGTCAGTATTTTAAATGAAAAAAGTTCGGTAAACTGAAGAAAATAAAGTTATAGAACACAAACGTGAAAACAAAGTCTTTCCTTCTGTATTCAATTCTATTAATTCTGCCCTTGGAATCTTATGTTTTTTAAAACGAAACAAAATAAAAAAAAACCCATAGGGTAGATACTGTAGACATAAATATGAAGGAAAACTTCTTACTATATTAGAATTGGTAATCGATTTCATGCCGGACTGAGATTCGTCACAGAAGATATTTCTATCGTCATTCTCTTTGAAATGTTATTACTGAAATGGTACAATTTTTATCAACAGAGTTTGTATAGAAGTGACAATGTTTTAAAGGTATTACTTTAGTTTCACAAATGTCTTTCTTTCTTTTGTATTCAGATTACTCGAAACAAATTTAAGGAGACAAGTACGATTCAATTGACCAAAATCTGTCAAAAAATCAAATCTAATTTTTTTAGCCTTAACTATTCTTTATATAATTTTATATAAGCTCACAAAATTTGAAAGCTTTTAACTTAAAAAACGCAGAATTATGATAGATTTTACATTCGTTTTTATTCACATCCCTATGGCAAATCATAACTTTAAACTTACTTATCTCAGAAAGATAAAATAACTAGTGTGTTTCATTAAAAATACTGAGGCTTTTTTCTATTGTACGTAATGTTTTGAAATTTATATTTCCCTATTGCCAATAGTACATGTAAGAATAGTTGGTATGTATTTTTTAATCAAAGCAATACTTATTTTTTTAAAAAATAATTGAACTCAGAATTTATACATTTTTAAGGAATTTTCAATAAGCATTCATAAAAAGAGGTATTGTACGAATACCAATGATGTTATCGCAAAACCCATACCAACTTTTGTTATACATAGTTTGACGCACTTGTAAATAAAATTGCATGCATGTACGTAATTTTTTGTAGGAGGAGTAGCATTTTAAAATCACAAATTTTAAGTTTTTCCCCTAAAAAGTTACATGGCTAGCTTTTTATGAAATTTTGAGCACAAAATCTGTTTTATATAGCAAACACACAAAAAAGACAATAAAAAATTAAAAATCCTTAAATTAAAATTTTTGCGTAAATCGTACCATATTCCCTAAAATATAATAATGAATAATAAAATCGACTTCTAAAATAACTCATTCCATGCCATCTTCATTTGAATTGATTTATGATAATCAAGTATCTCTTAAAATATTCGATTATTGGTTCGAAAAAAGAAAATACATTAAAATTAAAAAATAAAAAAAATAACCGGAAGACATTAATAGACAGAGTTTATTTCATTGATAGTGACCCAGCATATGAAATAAATCATAGAATCATTCAAAAATCATGCAATTTAGAATTGTATTTTTTGCTGCTGAAATAAGAAGATATTTTAATTATTTTATCAAACAAAAGTTAATTTATTGATACATCCCAAAGTAATACATTAAAGTAATATATAAAGTTCACAAAAAATTGTAAAACTAAATATAAATGCGTGTTTTAAACTTAGATGAAATAGCAAAAAACTTTTTAAAAAAATAAACCTAAAAATGATGTCAATTATATCCCAGACACTTCAAATGATGGACATGATGTGATTAATACAGCGAAACTTCTCTACTTTCTTCCAAAAATCTAAAATTTTATTTGTAAAAGTGCAAATTATTGTAACGTAAATAATTTAATTATAAAGTAATAATTTATTTAGACATTTGAAAGAACAACAACAAAAAAATAGGATGATGTTTGTCGAATTATTTTTTTTTCCCAAAGAACTTACACACACACACACACACATTTATCTTAAAGATTTATCTCTTAGTAGAATTTTTATATCTTTAAGGAAAAAAACATTTTCAAAAATTTGAGAAAATTATAATTCAAAAGATATATTTAATACTTTATTGGCTTTTTAGATGCACCTAATTGCATTTTAATAAACATAATGGTCCAGAATTGTGGAATAAAGTAAAAGTTCGATCGAGTAAATTGCTAAGTTTCACAACAAACAAATTAACTTCCTTACATTTTTATGACTTTATCGCGTAAATTTTGCTAAAAGAAAAATATTTGTAAATTGTTCCACACAGAAATTTGTTGATGACGTATTAAAATCTATTGATGTAATGTTTTCTTCAGTTTGTTATTGAATTCATTTAATTAGACTTTAATGCATCTGGAATAATGCAGAAGTATGAAAATAAAGCTCTATTAAATTTTACTTTTGCCACTAAACTTTTATGGAATAATCCTAACAAACAATACTACTTTATTATATTCCAATGTAAGAAGGCTAATATTTAGAGAAATACATTCAATTTCAGACTTATAGTTTTGCAAAACTGGTCCGCGTTTAGGATTAAAAGGATAGGGTGGGTAAGAGAATACTATACTGCGATGTTTGTAAAAAAAACAACACCATGAAGAAATCACCAGAATTAAATGAACTTTGCAGAAAACATCAACTATATGATGTGAAGTAAAATAGTAATGTTTCAGAGCCACAGCGTATGCGTGGCCCTCTTTGAACTGATGCTGAAAGCGTATAGAGGGCTTTAGCGGGACGTTGAAAATAGTTAATGATATTTGTTAGCGGCGAACGTTTAGTCAGACCTAAGTATGCCTCCTCGATGAAATACGGAGAAATACCAACAACTTACGGAGTTAGAACGGGGGAAGATTATCGGTCTTCAAGAAGGAGGATTTTCCTATCGCGCAATAGGAGCTCGTGTGCAACGGAACAGTTCCACAGTGATACGAGTTTGGAAGCAGATCACCGACGAGTACCGAACAACTCGAAAAACTGGCAGTGGACGACGGAAGTGACGTCAGCGCGCGACGATCGACACCTGCTAGGCATGGCGATTAATGACCGTACCGCTTCCTCCAGGCAGTTGGCAGCACGTTAGTATACTGCTACAGGTGTACCCAATGTCGGCTTCATCAATTCGTCGACGTCTGCTGCACCGTGGAATGCTTGCAAGGGTGCCTTTATACAGGATACCCTTCACGGCAAACCATCGACGGCTAATGGGCTCATAAGCACAGAGCCTGGCAAGCTTATTGCCACCAAGTCATCTTTTCAGATGAATCATGCTTTAATTTGTGGGACCATGATGGTCGCATTCGTGTTAGACGCTATGCAGGTGAATGCTGCCTTCCAGAATGCCTTATCGAACGACATAGTGCCGTAACACCCTGAGTTGTGGTTTCGGGTCCGATTTCGTATCATGGACGATCTAATTTGCTATGAATTGAGAGTAATCTAGATAGCAACAGGTACGTCCTTAAAGTGCTACAGCCCGAAGTCATTACCTTCCTTCAAGGCATCCTTGGAGCTATCTTTCAGCAGGATAATGTACGCCAACATGTTGCAAAGACTGTTCGAGACTTCTGTTCAGCCCAACACATGCAACGTCTTCATTGGTCTGTTTATTCGCCGGGTATTTTGCGTATTGAGCACTTGTGGAATATGGTTGGTCGGCGTCTTGATCGTGATTCACGTCCTGAAGCTTCAAAAGACGAACTTCTGCTGCGAGTACAAGCAACATTGAATTCTCTTCCACAAGCAGAAATTCAAAATCTGTTTGACTCCATGCCACGCCGTATAGCAGCTTATTTCGAAACTTAATATTGTTTCTTTTGCTTTGAAAATTCCGTCATATATTTGTACTAATACAAGTCGTTTGTGCATTAAATTTCATTTAATTCTGATTATTCAATCATGATGTTGTATCTTTTTACGAACAACAGTTTATTAAGAGTTTACAGTACGATTCGATTATCAAATATCAATCTAAAACTCAATTAAACTTTTTTTATCCTAATTATTCTTTATATAACTTTGTACAACCTCACAAAGTTTAAAAGCTCAAAGTAAAGTCCATATGTTCTTTTTTATTCACATACCAAACGAAAATAAGAACTTTACACTGACTTAGGAAGAAAGAATAAATAGCTAGTTTATCTTCATTTAAAATGCTAAAGGCGTTTTTTCCGTATAGTGCCAGATACTTTGATATGGTTCCCACTTATTGTTAGTAATATATATAACAATAGTTGGCATGAAATACTTATTTCTTAAAAAAACAGTTGAGTTCAGAATTGATGCATTTCTCAAGAAGTTTTCAATAAGCATTCATAAAAAGAAGTATTTTATGAACATCAATCACGTTAATAGAAAACACATACCAAATTCTGTTATACATAGTTTGATGCACTTCTAAATCACATTTCATGCATGTGCGTCAATTACTGTATTAGGAGTGGTATTTTAAAATATTTCGTTTAAATTTTAATTTTTTGTTTAAAAAATTAAATTGTTCGCTTTTGTAATAATTTGAGCACAAAAACTGTTTTAATTAATACATATTCATAGGTTACTAGCAAAAAATTATTATCAAAGAATTTTTTACAAATTGTACCAAGTCTCCTGACATAGAATTCTGATTTCTGTTTTATTTAGAATTATTTTCCACATTTTCTGCCGTATTCATTATTTTCTCTAATTTTAGATCTTTCAGGAAAAAATAATAAATGCGGTATAAAAAGCAATTTAGCATTGTAAGTAGAAACCAAACGAATATGCGATATGAACTTTCGGATTTTTTAATTTGAACTTTCGGATTTTTAAATTTGAACTTTCGGATTTTTTAATTTGAACTTTTCGGATTTTTAATTTGAACTTTCGGATTTTTTAATTTGAACTTTCGGATTTTTAATTTGAACTTTCGGATTTTTTATTTGAACTTTCGGATTTTTTAATTTGAACTTTCGGATTTTTTTTATTTTCACTTTCGGATTTTTAAATTTGAACTTTGAAACTTTCGGTGTTTTTTTTTATTTTTCCGGATTTTTAATTTGAACTTTCGGATTTTTTAATTTGAACTTTCGGATTTTTTTTAGTTTGGACTTTCAGATTTTTTAGTTTGAACTTTCGGATTTTTTTAGTTTGAACTTTCGGATCTCAAATATTTTTTATACATATACAACTATTTTTTCTACCTTTACAACTATTTTAAAGATGTGTGCATCATCTTAGGTGTTCGATGGTTCACTTATATTATGCACTAAATTATTTTTAAATTTTAATATTTTAATATTATAATGTATTTCGGAATGCGATGGCGAATAGTTTAATTTTTCAAGTATAATGATTTAATTTTAACTTTTTTAATTTTTAAATTTTTTGAAATTTGGATATTTCCGATTAATTTACCAAGTTGCAATAGGGGGAAGGGTTGGCGCCATCAAACTAGTTTAACCCCACTTATCGGTCCTAAGTCTGAGGTTGCACTTGGATATTTTATAAATTTTTATTTTATTTTATAATTTTTTAAATTTGTTTGAAAACGATGGAATTTGATCCTTTATATTCGCCATTGCTATTTTGAAATAGGATTTGGTATTATAAGATTCGTATATTTTAATTTTTCAATTGATTATTGTGATTGATTGCGTTTGTATATTTAAATATATATATATATATATATATATATATATATTAGTCTATCTCACCTAGCTCTATTTAAAGTTATTCATGACATAAGCGTAAATAATTAATTCTACGTCGGTGAATAATTGCATTAGAATTTTTCTGCTCATTTTCTCTTTTAACGTGTTAAACAAATGATAGTAGTTTCTTTCGCAAATCTAATCTAAATCCTTTATTTGGGGAAAATTCCGCGCCATCACCAATAATTCAGGTAAGGCTCAAGCTGTTTGTTAATTAAAAAGCCATAAATAGCAATCTCAGTACAAATGCAGCAAACTTGTATAGCTGTGTAAATAATTTTTCCCCAACAGTTTCAATATTTTTGTAAATGCTTAAAGTTAATATGTATAAATGCGAATAAATTATTACATGTCTTATTAAGTACAAATTAATAATATACATTTTTTTCATAAGACAAAATTCCATAAAGGAATTTTTCGTAACAATTACAGTTATTTTGTAACATATTTAATTTAAGTTCATTAAAAGTCATGTAACATTTTTTGCTGCATCTTACAACGAATGTAATATGCACCAAAATTTAATATTGCATTGCATATTTATTATAGTTATATATAATAGCCTGTATTATTATATTATTCTTTTCTCTCAGAAAACCGCATACCGCAGTTTATCTTTAGTATTTAGTCCTGCGATACTCAAACTGCGGCCCACCGAGCCTTTTTAAGTGGCACAATCATGGCCCATTGCTCTGAGAAATTTACTTATTTCAGAACATTGTATTAAAAATTCGGGGGGGATTCTTTGTCAAGAAATCAAATAAATCAATTTTGCTTTTTGCTGTCGGTGTCGTACGGTACGAATTGATATTCTTCTTCTATTTGGAACGGTTGCAGTTAGTGATAACAGACAAAGGTTGAGTAGCGACAATTTTATGGGTGGAACAATTTTTATCTACCTTTCCTATCTTGCAAGCGAAAAATATTCGAAGAAAATAAATCGTTTCAAGACGATTGGGATAATTATTTACTATTAACTATTTTGTAGTGAAAAATCTGCATGGGGATCAGCAATTGTTTGATTTGACTCGAAAGTGCTGTATTTAAAAAATACCAATAAACAGGAATCCTTCAATTACGCTTCTCCTCGAAGATTTCTTTCAAGAGGTGATAAGTAGGCTTTCTTGCATAGTCTTTGTAGCTGCAACAAAGTGTTTTATCAGTGGTAATATATCACATATCTGTAACAAAGATATCCTTTGAAGTTTGTTATATTATTGGTAATCATATGAAACCGTTTACTGATGCAGAAATTGTGAAAGAGTGTTTCTTAAATGTTTCTTATTTAGTGTTAGTGACAAAAATAAAAAATATATATATATAAAAAAAAAACAATAACTAAAAAAAGCGAAACAGGAGTTATAATATTTTGATCAATTTTCCATATTTTAAATTGCTAATGTTATCTTGATCTTAAAGCATTCCTCCCCCTTCCACTATTTATCCTCATGCTGCGGCCCGCGTGTAATAACTAACATACGTATGCGGCCCGCATGGAACAGATGACATATGTATGCAGCCCAACAGAAAAGAAAGTTGAGTACCCTTAGTCGCTTGACATCATTGGGCACTGGAACGCGAAGCGTTCCTCCGTCCCATACTTAACGTATTGGGCGCTTGATGTTGGTTGGCCTGCTTTTGAGATCGTGTTTCCTTATTGGTGGACATGGAAGGAGACAGTGGGCGGGGCGAACTGGTGATTTCGGCGGTCTCAGAAAAAATCAAGTCCAAATTCGTGCAAGCAGACGAGAAGCTCGTCTGCTATTGGTCGTCAGGAGTCGGTGAGCGAGAACTCTATTCGCTGCGCCTGGTGTCGAGTTTGTAATTAAGAATTTAGAGTTAGAAACTTAAGTGGGTGCCTGTGTGGGTAATTGAATTGAAATTAAGATTAAATAAAATAAACAATTGAACTAAAAAGAAAAAAAGTTAAGAAAAATAAAACAAAATTTAGCAAGGGTGGTCATTCGCCACATGGGAATGTCCGGGAATTAATGTTATGGAGGATTATAAGAGTCCAATAAGATTCTTCTGGGTCTCTTTTTATAGATATTAGGATCGTAGTTCTCTAGATTTTGAATGTTGACGTTATTGATACTAAGAAGATTGTCAAAGAATTTTTGACCTAATTTTTTTATATGAGCTTTAAATGTAGGAATTTTGAGAACTTTATAAATATTTATATTTCTGTTATATCTATAGGCTCTAATGATATTTCTAATTAATGCATTTTGTGCGTTATCTAAAAGTTTTATATTAGAATTGGCTGCATAGCCCCACACAGGACATCCATACGCGAGGATGGGCCGCAGGACGGCAGTGTAGAGAAGTACCTTATTGTAAATATTTAAATGAGAATTCCAGCAAATTAAGGGATAAAGAGATCGCATTGCGTTTCGGAATTTGTCACGCGCGTGTAAGATGTGTTGTTTCCAGGTGAGATTTTTCTCTAAGACAAGTCCTAGGTATTTAGTGCTCAGAGACCAGTGTAGTGGTGTGGAATACAGAGTAGGTGGTGTGCATGGCTTTCTTTTCCTGGTGAAGAGAACTGCGACTGTTTTGTCTACGTTTATTTTAATTTTCCATGTATTGAAGAATTCTTCTAGTAATAATAGGTGTGCATTAATTGCTTTAGTAATTGTGAGGTGATTTTTGTATGTGGCCGAAATGAAAGTGTCATCCGCATAAATGTTAGTCATAGTTAGTGGATGAGAGGGAATATCATTAATATAAATGTTGAAAAGAATAGGGGACCGAGGAGGCTTCCTTGAGTGACTCCGTTTTTAATAAAAACGGTGCGGGAAAGAGTGTTATTGACTATAACTTGAAAGAGTACCCTTAGTTTAGTCTATCCGCTTTAAATACCGTTGGCTGCTCGGGTTCAGGATTTTTTTTTGTATATATACGCTCTTTCTTTTAATAACCTTATTCAGGATGAGTTCAATATGATGCAAGTATGAAAAGGCAATTTTATATGGAGAAAAAAATAGAAACAGAGCAGCGGCCACTGAAAATTTGACACGGCTGAAATAATCTATGCAAAAAAAATTATATGATTTTTGCTTGTAAATGTTCTACAGTGTCTTAGATAATTATTTTAAACATTCTTTTTTAATACATTCTTTTAAAAAATATTGCATAACAAATGGAATGGATGGCACGATACTTTTTTTGGAAAATGGTGATCCCGGCACACTTCTGAAGTCAGCTGTGACAATGGGAGTGACGAATCATTTTGGTAACATGATACTGACGCTTAGAGTAATTATAGATTTATCTATGTATTTGAAAATTTTTGGTTCTGGTTAAATAAATTAAATATTATCATATTATTCCTCAATATTTGTTTTTTTAATTTTTGAAGTATAGGATATATTGATGAACATTTCAAATTTTTTAATTATTTTTTTTCTCAGAAACCAAAAATAAGAGAAAAATATATATCATAGAAAAAAGAAAATGCAGATGGTAAAAAAAAATGATGACAAATAAAGTCATATAGATTAACAAATACAATCAACAAATAAGATATACAAATAAGATCAGATTAAGCGAAGTACATTTTTAAAGTGTTACAAAACTACTCAAAAATATCAAACTATTCCTGAAAAGAATAAAAAGAGAAGCTAGATTTACTTCTTTTTATCGAAAAAAGATACCTTGAAGCTTTTCTCTCGCAATTCAAACGCTCTTCTTCTATAGATGCCACATTCTTTAGACACCCATGAATGCTATTTCGAAATAAGTAAAAGTTGCAGAATGTATCAATCTTTTGGAAGAATATTTCTCTTCCTTTGACACTTTAAATTTATTGGAAAACGAAATGTGCATGCAGTTGAAACTGGCAACGAAAATAAAGAAGACGAAAGAAAGAAAATATGGCAACTTAAAAAGCAAAAAAAAGGAGCAAATTTTTGATAATGCCAGAGAAATGATTGGCGTTGCTCATTTTTCTTCTTGTATTCCAAAGAATATCACGAATAAAATTGTACAAAATTCGTTCTTGGACCGAACTGTATACAAACGCTGCAAACACATTTTGGCATTTGGTATATCTCTCATGCTAGGCGTGTGTGTCTACACATGAAAAAAAAAAAGAATTAAGAAACTTTTCACTTCCAATTCTTCGGTAAAAATAAAATAATTCAACAAAGTAATACATTTTTGAATTTTCTTATTTATTCTTAGTTTAGTTTATTTTGAAGGATAAAAAAATTATCAAAGCAATTTCTCGGTTTATCAACGCAATGCAAGAATAAAATAAAACAAAAGAGGCGGAGATAGAAACTTGTCTGTGTAAAAGAAAACAAAAATGATCTATTTCTAAAATGACGTACATTACCGTTGATTTATTGCTAGGTTTCTCTACTTAAAGAACGCAAAAGAGAATGCAATTATTCATTTGTACAAGCAGTATCAAATGAATTATCTCAGTATAGCGCTCACTTCATTTCAGTCAGCAACAAAAGAAAAATTTTAATTATATTTCCATTTTTTTAAAACCATGATTTAACTAACAACTAGTTTTTTTTTAGCAAAAGAAAAATTTAGAGATATTATTAGTCTAATTGTGTCTTTTTACGGTATCTGACTAACCTAAAATCAGGATTTTTTTTTAAATTGACAATTTTTTTTATGATTTTATTTTATAGGCCATCTTATTAGCTTTATAAAAATACCTAGTTGTTTTTTTTTTTTTTTTCATTCACTAGAAAAAAACTACAAGTGTTTTAGTTAAAGCAGATGCTATAATTTTCCATAAGATGTCAAATTTTAAAATGCGTTTTACTCGAAAAGCTCAAACGGGGACTGCAATTGCAGAAAAAGTTTTTCAAATAATTCACTAAACTTATTTGTGTATATTTTGTAAAATAGTAGAAGTATTTTAAAGTTCAGATTTATCAATCACTGTTTTATTACAAAATTTACAGCTCTTTATGTGAATATAAATATTGTAAATGTATTGAATATATATATTGTTTTTCAAGCAATTGGATATAATAACTAAGATAAAATGCTCTAGTGTTAGTAAAATTAAAATATCTCTTATCCTGAAGGTCATTTCAAAAACGAATAGCAAAATAATACGTCTAATTGAAAAATTGAGAATTTGTTTATTTACTATTTGTACAGAGTGGCCCCGTTTATCTAATTTTTGTCAATTTTTACCCATTATTTTCCATTTTAGTAGAAATAATTTATTTTTCTTTTCTTAATTGTAGCCCTTTTCTCCATATCTCCATCTTTTTAAACAAAAGTTGTTGCAAGTAGTCCGATACCTTAACGGCATGCATAAATTAATTTGTATTTCTCAATATATTACATTAATGACCTGAACTTTAAAATGTGCTCTACTTTGTTTTACATAGTATTGTACAGCCATAAAAAGAACAAAGAAACGAAATTCAGGGAATATAATTTTTTTTAAAAAAATATTCAATTGATCAGTTTTTAGCCAAACTGACACACACACATCCAACTTAATCATATGTAGGCATTTTTTATGGATTCTTCAATATTTTATACATAAATTCATTTCTTTGGTTTTTGCTTTAGTTTTATAGGTTTAATCTACTTCTTATGATACAGTTACAGGCTTTAAACGTGTTTTATGCAAAATGTGGGAATTTTTTCTGGAAAATTTGAAATGAGAACAAAAGTTATGAAACTAACACACTTATGCTTCAATTCCTACTATTAGCTCACTCTCTCCCTATGTATATATATTTTTACATCTCGTTCAAGTTTTCAATCGTGAATAAAATACGTTTTATTCATCCAATAAAATTCAAAATAATATTTTAAACTTGTAGTGGAAGACACTTGATGTTAATATAGATTTTTTTCAAAATTTAATTCGTTAATTAAATTAATTGTGCCGGTTTTTGACGCTAACTTAGATTTGTGTCCATTGTTGTAATAATGTAACTGTTAAAACAATGACAAAAGTTGTCGTCGAAATCCAATTTTTCAGCCAAACAAGCCAAACCAAATGTGCTTTGTTACATCAATGCAGACAAATCATGCTCTTTGTTTCAATTCTTACTATTAGTTCACTCTCTCCTATATATATAAATATATCCTGTTCAAATTTTCAATCGATAATAAAATACTTTCTATTCATCCATTCATAGTTGGAATTGACTTAATATGTTTTTTTATATATTACTTGCTTAGTATATTGTATGCATTACTAAAATTATTTTAAAAGTTGTATTTATTATTTTTACTTTTTAATAATTAAAATTATATATTATTATAATTATAATTATTAATAATTTTAATTTTCTTTCATAATCCCCTATATCACTATTCCATATTACTCTTAAAATTGATTTTTCAATTACTATACTATTAGCTCAGACTCTCTATTTATTTATTTATTTATATTGGTGGAATTTTCAATCGTTAATAAAATACATTTTAAAGCGTTCAATTGAGCTGAAATTTTATATACATGATTATGTTGGATGGCAATAAAGTAAGTTAATTATAATTAATAAAAACTAATTGATTAAAACTAAATATTTAAAGAATTATAAATACAGCTATGTTGGCATCATTTTTGGTGACCATTTTGGCAACTTGTGTCAAAACTGTGGAAAAGGTTTTTTCTCACGTTTTAAAGCATTCAGTTGAATTGAAATTTTATATACACGATTGTTTTGGATGACAATACGATACTTTAATGATAATTAACAAAAATTAATTATCACTTATTGTTGTAATTTTTGTCATATGTATATACGTATTTATATTAATTGTAACTATTTAATAAAAAGGCAGCTAAAGTAAAATTTCTCTTTGATCCAAGTAGGAATTGATTTATATTGCATGTTTTTTTTCTTTTCACATAACTTTCAATTATTCTGTTCACGTTCTCACATCCAATGTAGCGTCGTAACGCGTGAAAAGCCTCAAAAGTCTTTTTAGGCTCTACATTCTATTACTGTGTGGGAAATTTTACTTAACAAAAGAAAATCATCTTTCGGCCTCTATACATCCGAAACAACATTACTTCGAACTTATCTCTCCAATCTTTGTGTGTAAAAGAGAGAGCAATATTTTTCGGTCTTTATTTTCACCGTAAGTGGCAATAAACGACAAAAGGTTGTGTTGGGAAATATCGCTCCGAATCTTAAGCTTCTCCTCACTACCACACCCTGTCCTAAAAAGGGGAAAATATCTTAAGTACTTATTTTGTGCATGCGTTCGGGGGATCTTATTGAAACGTTCAGAGCTTTTGTTCCCTGGAAGGCTTAAAATTACTTGAGAGCCAAAACATGTCACGGCAGACGATAAATTTGGATTTGTTACCAAAATGGCGGTGCCGTGGGGTGATTTTTTTTTACATGAAAGGCAGGATTTCTTTGAAAGTAGTTCTTATCATTTGTATCTTCAAAATTAGGTTCTTGTAGTTTCAAAATTACCTTTTATATTATTTTGAGAAAATTGAACAAAGTTATAAATAGTTTATCATACATACAGTAAAACCTACTTTTGTGCGGTCAGCATAAAAATAAACAGCGCAGAAAATATATGCGAACATTTCATAAATAATAACTTACATATAACTAAAAACCTTGTCAACCTACTACAAAATTTTTTTATGAGGTGGAGGGGAACAGCATAAAAATATCGCACTTAGAAAATACGTCAATTATTTACGAAATTTATAAGAAAGTATTTCCAAACAAAGTAAATAATTAAACTCCAAATGGAAACACTTGAAAAAATTTAATTTTTCATTGTATACATTGAGAAATTTTCAAAATGCACATACATAATTCACAGCTACTCATCGTAATCCAAAGCGAACATCTTCCTGTGATGAATTCATTCAAGATCTTGTTCGTCCCTTGAAGATACAATTTCAATTCTGTAGGGATATACTGCCTGCACCTGGCAACAGGTCGAACGAGACACACGAAATCTGGAGCGTGCCGACTATATAGAGAGGAGGACCTGGCAACGACAGGGCAGACGAGTCCGAACAAGGAGAGAAAGGAGAGCGGTGGCGCGAAAAACGTGGTCAAAAAAGAAAGGCGACGGGACGATGGATTGTAACATTGTGTATCATCTTAATATATTCCTTTTTTTTTTATGAAATGTCCCATGGAAGGTGTAGAATAAAACAGAAGGACAAAATCCTGACTGCAATTACTTTCTTTTCACAATTCGAACACGATCCGAAAAGAACCCACAAGTTAACAAATTCATTTGATTTTTGGGTCCTTAAAGTAAAAGATAAGTTTTTGTCCCGACGGTGGTTTGTTTAGTTGCTTGTGAACGTCACGATAACCAGATATGTATGATCGAAGCTCTTTTTGGAATTTCAGACTCCTTCATAAATTAGTATCTATTTTTAGAAAATGCTTTCCCAATTTGTTATTGGGAAGCTGGATCTCTACATATATTTTATCCGCTCTCAAATAACCCATTTCTGTTTGTCCGCTTTCATTATCTATCAAATTATGGATAATATCACTGCCATTGAAAGTTTCGTCTTCAATCAAGCGAGAGCTGCTAGAGCGTTGAGAGAAAGCAATTGAACATGCATTGTCGAGAAAAAGTTTATGACCAATGAGTAGAGCGTCTTGAAGTGTACATAGGTACATTGATAGAAAACATTACAGTGGCACTAAAGCCGTTGAAATTCATGTACCGCATGAAAAAAAGATCGTACATAAGAAATCGTACAAAAATAAAATCCCACAAAAATATAATCGCATAAAAATTACCACACTAAAACAGTTTATACTGTATTATTTTTATTTATGGGATATTCTTCTGAATTCCTAAAAAATATTAATATTGTTCCATAGTTAGAAGAAAACTGAGAGGAGAGGAGGTTGAGACGGAATTTGTGATCTTATATCCCATAAAGTATTGAAGGTAACACTTGAGTCGATACAACCCTCTTTTGACTTCCATACCACACCCTGTGAGGAGTTTGAGAGGCTTAATACAATTTAAAGTTCAACAGCTTTCATTGTGTAAACTGATTGATAATATGATTAATAGTTTAGTAATATAACGGCTAGTTCAAGTTAATGAGAGACTGTCTAAATCGAGATTATTGGTATTATGATAATTTTCTAACTTTGAAAATAACTAGAAAGTCGACACACACATGTATTTAGATACGATAACTAGAATACTGCTTCATTGATATAGTTTTAGAAAATAATTCGGAATTGTTGCTAACATTAGTATGCAAATTTGTCTTTGATTGCTTACGGCAACAGTTTACGTCAAATTCCGTGGACCAATAAAAACAACCATGGCGGTACAGTTAAAGAATAAATTTTAATTTATAACTATACATTTACACCTTTTTTTTTTGTAAAACCCGAAAGGAGTTTAGATGTATCTCATCAGTTGAATTTACACCTTAATCTCCCCATCAACATAACAACAATATGAGATCTTTGACCATCGATAGATTTACTATACACCAGCCTCTATACAATATGAGTTGATGGAGGAACCTGGTCACGAACAAGCGGCTCTCTCATCACATTAAGGGAGGGGGAGGAATTGAGAATTATTTTCGTTTCACGGTACTTTTACATAAAGTGAAAATCAAATCAAAAACTGAACTTAATTTAGCTGATTAATACAATGTTTATACAATTTTAAATCAATGATAATGTATATTACACATTTTACGCAAAAGGAATTTCAATGTGTCTTTTTTTTTCTGTAAAGAAAAGATACATTATCACGAACACAAGCTTTTGAGTTGCATCGACATTTCAGAGACGGTAGGGGAAGTGTCGAAGACGACAAACGCTCTGGAAGTCCGCAGACTTTCCGTACCGCTGAACACATTGAAAAGGTTTCTGCAGCGGTACGTAAAAACAGGCTTCAAACAATATCAGAATCAGTTGGGATATCCGAGATCATATTGTGAACGGATACACACTAAAGATCTTAATATGCATAGAGAGTGTCAACACATCCTTTCACGCTTATTAAACGAAGACCAATCTGCAGATAAAGTTAAAAGTGCATCGCAGGCTGAATTAAAGGACAGGAACCACACACATATGAGTTTCTGGAATTGAGTCCAAAAACATTTCGAAAATATTTGCAAGAGATGACAATCGTGGGTTGTTTCTCAGGAGTCTTATTTCCAATGAGGATGTTTCAGCAATTAAATTGGTAATATTTTTTTAAGTTATAGACTTAGTTCGGGAACTTTTGAATCATATTTCGTATTTACAGACACACAGTATAGGTGAAAAAAAGATAGTCACAGCAGAATAATAGCGAACTCTTAGCCTTAAGAACTAAGATTTGGAATTAAACATGGTTCATGTGGCTCCAACCTTCCCCTGTATTTGCCTATATCAGTGCAAAGGAAAACAAAATAGAATAAGAATGAGATGCCATTACACTAAAAATTTTAATCGTATAACACTAGAAGAATAATACTAAAAATACTAAAACTATGTTATCATTGTCAAATATCAAGGAAAATTAAATCTACATAAATAAACCATAATTACATATGTGTGTATGTGAGAGTGTATGTGTATGTAGTTCATTTGAGCGAAGAAAACGGAATTTCTCCAAAGAATTAACATTACACTCTTGGTAGACAGCAGTCTTAACATGTTAATTGTTCTATTTAAATCTGGAATTAATTCATTGCACGATTAATAAATTTAATAAATAAATTGAAATATAATTAATTTAATTAATAATTTCAAATATAATCAATTCAAATAATAATTTCAAATATAATTAATTAAATAAAATAATTTTAAACTTAGTTAATATTTTCAAATGTAATTATTAATTAATATATTTCAAACGTAATTATGAATAATGTAAAACTTTATTAATTTAATGAATAATTTAAAATTTAATTAATTAAATTAATAATTTAAACCCTAATTAATGTATTTAATGAAGTAAAACTTAATTCGCGTTTGATTAGTGATTTAAAACTTGATTAATTTAATTAATAATTTCAACTATGATTATTTTAATTATAAACATTAAATGTAATTAATTTAATTAATAATTTCAACTATAATTATTTTAATTATAAATTTTAGATGTAATTAATTTAATTAATAATTTCAAACTTAATTAGTTTAATTAATAATGCACTGAATTACTTTAATAAATAACTTCAAATTCAATTAATGTAATTAATGATTCAAACTTAACTACTGAATTTTCTTTGTATAATTTATTACAAATTAAAAAATTAGTGCTTCCATACATAAAAGAATTATTTAATTTTTATTCCTTTTTGTACATGTCTGGCTTTTCAATCTAAATCTATATCATTGTAAATAAATAAAACTATAAGACTAGAGCTCCTAATTTCATAATTATTTGAAATTACTTGAGTATTTTTTTAAAAAAGTTCGTAAAAGAACGGATAATACAAAGAGAGCTGCTGAAAGATAATTTTATTTTAAGAATGAAGTGGAATTCTTACTTAGAAATTTAATTGCTTTTTGTTCTACATATTCTTTTGTTTTCCTTGTAGTTTTTATCATTACAAACATTTTATCCATTTCGGTTAACATAAAATAAAATCCAACGTATTCATTAATACAGCAATAAAATATTTTAAAGTCGGAAGTATTAAAACCTGCCATATTTTAATTTTAAAAAAACATTTTGCAGTAAAGAAAAAAGGATTCTGTGTTAATATTTCAATGAAAAAATTGGTACTGGTACTTGCTTGTGTGAGATGGTTGAGCTATTTCGAACCTCTATCGCTTATCATGAGATTTTAGTTTACTTTAAGATATCCGACAACGTTCGGAACTATTATTTTGCAAAAGCGTATAAACAGATAATTTTTTAATATTTTGTGTCACTTAGATTAGAATACGCGTATCGAATTGTTTTAAGAATATTATTCCTCCCTTCCTTTCTCAGTGGCTCGACAGCCCAGTATGGGTCTTGGCCTTCTCAATAAGACTTTTCCAGGGCAGCCTTCTTCCTGCTAGTGTTCTCCAATTCTTAGTTATCAAAACTAGGAGATCTTTTTCTAGGCCATCAATCCGTCTAATATTTGGTCTTCTCTTTCTTCGTGTGCAAATTAATTGGGCAATGAAGACTTTTTTTAGTGGTGCTGTCTTTGTCCATTCTGACAACATGACCTGCACATTTAAAGTTTTCTTATTTTGATGAAGTTAACAATGTCAAATTCCTTATATGATTCATAGAGCTCTAAATTTGATATTCTTTGCCACATTCCATTCTCCTGAATTCCTCCAAAAATCAATCTTTAAATCTTCCTTTCGTAGATACTTATCAAATTAACTCTGTTCGATACATGGATCACGTTTCACATGCATAAGTTAACACTGATCTTAAAATATTTTCATACAACAGAACCTTTATGTTTTTCTTTTGATTAAATTTGGGTTCATATATTTTCATATTCCATTAAGACATCTATTAGCCATAGTAATTCCCTTTTGAATTTCAGTAGTACAATCGTTTCTATTGTTAACTTAATATTATTACATTAGAAAATTACTTGAATGCAATATTTCGGCAAAAAGAGGAACATAGAATTACATATTTCCAAAACATTCTCCTTTTATGGGACATGCGGGGAACTCCTGACTACGAGATTACGGGACTTCTTACCAGCGTTACATAAGTGTATCGTCATTTTGTTCCATTTCTTCACTTCTTCAACACAAATACATACGTCTGTATCAGAGCAACTGTGGTATTCATCGAATTCCAGCAAATATCTTCATTTAGTGTCACTTCTGTACGACGATGCAATATTGTCAAGAAAAAATTAAAATAAACAAGAAAAATAATTACACAAACTTTAGAAAACGAAACGCGAACGAAAAGTGCGTCTTAGTCAGTGTCAAAAGGAAAAATGAAGTGGGCGTCGTAACTTCTAGTCAGTATACCCAGAAATCTGGGCTTTGTGCGTGATCTAGAAAGCACAGTGTGGCAGTCAATGTGTTAACTGTTATTGAAGAGATTCCAGTTATTTTAAGCTTAAACTTACAATTAATATTGCATGGAACATATCTTTAGCAAGAATGTAAAAGCGTCGATAGTTCTCAAACCTGTGATTTTTGTAATTTTCCCACAAAGTAGAAAGCATTCGCAATATCAGGTATATAATGTAGTTTCATTATGTGGAATTTTCTTTTCTATCATTGTTTCTAAGTAGATTTCTGGGAAGTTAAATTTATATAACGTTCATTTTTTCCCGAATAAACGAGGAAAGAAATTTTTATAAAGGTTTTATACCGTAAAATCCGGCGTTCTTTTAACACACAAAATAAAACTTAACCACCTTTATAGATCGAAATGCCGTTTGTTTAAAAGATTCTTTGGGAACTTAAATAGTTCCAGAAGTATACGATTTTTTTTAAAAAACTTGGGATGATACATCGAATAAATGACTTCAAAACATAATAGAATTGCACCCGTACACTTCCGGTTTCTTCGTACAAAAGGGGTGCGCGTTATAGGGTGAATGTACCTAAAAATTTAAAAAGACAGCTTAAAAGTATAGGTGCGCGTTATACGCGGGATTTTACAGTATATAAGACTGTCTAGTCAACGTATAATGCGTGATTAATTTATTTCCATAAATTTTATATAACGGACTTTTTGAGAGAAAATAAATTGTGACTATTTAAAAGATTTTTTGTGTCATATAAAAAAGTTTACTACCATTTTTATCAGATTCAATTGTTTGATAAATCCTCCATTTTAAAAATTATATCTTTATGGTAATAATTTATAAATACTGCTCCTTTAATAGATAAAATACTCCTTTTTTGCCAATGTTATAATCTCGAATATTGTTCTTTAGATAAAATTATTTGGGTTAAATCCTTTATTTAAATTACTTATTTTGCACATTTTGTTTTGGATTAAAAACTGTGTATAATTTATTTCCCCGTTATGTTCTCCTAATATAAAGAAAGAGAAATGTGCATCAATTACTACAGAATCGACATAAATGCATAGATTCAAACTTGTATAGTCCCACTGATAATGTCATTACCGTTATTCAAAACATATAGTCCTCCATTCATTACAAAATCTCTCTCAATTACCAAACAGCCATGTTAGTTTAGCAGTTGTGTCAACATATCCCTGTAGCTTGCTTTACAAATCGAATCTAGACGTTGAGGGTGATAAAACGCATTAAATTTTTCGAATTAGCGAATAAAAATCGACAATGCTGCAGCAAGCGTTCCCTCGTGTAGTGGAATTGATTTCCCAATGACCTTCAAAATCGATCAGGCAAATAGTTTACCTTTCGCCAGCGACCCGCGACAACCTTTCCCAATTGATTGTTCCTCAGCTTAAAAGGATTTGCCAATTAGTTTGCGGTTAATGACAAGCGACAGGTACTGGATCCTCGATTTTGAGACCTGTAGTTTTGTCCTTTAAGCAAGTTGGATCCATTTAGCGGGGGAGCGTCTTATCTTCGAACGGTGTAAACAGATCAATGGAAAGGAGGCAGTTCCTCCTCAAGGGGGTCCTCAAAAGCGCAAAGTGCAGAAGCCCTTTATTGATAAAATAAGTGAATCCTTCATTGGAAGTCTCTCTGGGACTCATGATCGTGTAATGCTGATAAGTTTCCTGAGATACTGCTAACTTAAATTCTAATATTTGTTCTTTTTTAAATAGTACGCAAGTAAATTTTAAATAGATAGACGAGAGATATGTTTCTGAAGAGATTATAGAGTAAAATTTTTCTTTCCTGTGATTTGCATTGTTATTTTAATTGGTATATACTAACGCTGTATACTTAATTCAGAATAATAATTGTTCAATAATAGTTGTACTGTTAACTAATGAAATGTTGAAGAAACCCACAACAAAATCACTTGATTTTGTGATATTAGAATGTAACTGTATTTCACTCAATATATGATCAAATCATTTTATAGAAGTTATGTCTATTTGAATCAGTTTGTGTGTGAAGAGCAACAAGGAAAAAATATCTCAAATATTTTCAATTAAAAAATACATTACTTTGTGGTGCTGCAACGGTGGTTGCATGTTACATTGTTTCAACGCATTTGTAAAAGCTTGCTCCAACACCAACTTTTTCTATTACAAAAGCTCGTACCAACATTTTCAAGGCACTCGGCAACGCAAAGCACTCCACAAATACAACACAAGTTTAAATGTTGGAAGTTATTATGCAGAGAAATGAAGCAAGCATCTTATATGTAATAGAATTGATATTTTCCAATAAATATTATGTTTTAAATTTTTTATGAGGGTCTTTATTTTTGGATTATCCTTGTATGTGCATATATTTACAGTAAAACCAAAATGAGCTATCATGCGCGCATCGTTCTCGCTATACATCGTACTGTGCGGTCACATTTGTACTGAGAGACGTTTATGACGTCATTCTGACCAGGATAAAAAACTCGTCTTGCCTTTGGAAATTGTTCAAAGAAGCCCCCAATCCTTTTTTTTTCCCTTCTTCCTCATTGTAAGGCGAAATCTGTCACATTTTGCACCATATTTTATGTACAGTACATTAATTAAATAAGTATTAAGATTAAAATTTTTAATAAATGTTTAAAATTGTGTGCTTTCATTCCTAATTGTCAAGTAATATATTAATAAAAAGAATATTTTATAATATAAATTGAAAAAGAAATTTAAAAATTAAATCTTTAAAACTTACGAGCTACTTGAATTTTCCAAACAATATCTTAATTTATTTTTAATATTCAATTATCTCCCTTAAACTCCATTTCTATGATTTTACAATAATGAAAATTTAAAAAAAAACAACATCTCTTGAAATAAATTAGTTCATTCTAGTTACAAAAAATATGCTAAGTATAAAATCTATCATTGTAATTTTGAAACCGCTCAACAGGCATGTATTAACCTTCGATTTTCTACGCAAATAAAATTTTGTGAAAAAAGTTCCCTTTAAAAACACAAATTACAGCATTTTTTCATAAATTTCATCCAGTCCCTAGCGACAATCTGTCTCCACATATTGCAAATACTGTTTGATTTAAGCAAAAATTTTCTCGTTACATCAAATAGAAAAAACCATAAAAAGTTGACGTGCTTTAAATATTTAACTTCCTAGCGGACGCATAAGACATGTCAATAAAAATCACTTCTGATAATATGAAAGGAATGGGGGGGCTAAATCAAAAATAGCACAACCACGTTTGCTTAACATATTGTAATCGGAAGATAAACTTCTTTCGACAAGGGAAACTTAATGATTTAAGAAAAGTACCAAAGAAGATTTTCTTCTTCGCAGACTTCTTCACGCGCTGCTCTGTGAAAATAAGATAATCTTATTGGATTTTGCTTTGAGTTTTTTCCCCGGAAAGGAAGATTAACATTTTCCTTCGCAACTCAACAACTAATAACATTGATAAACTTAAATCAACGGCCAGAGTCTAAGAGCTCTTAAATACTTTGAATTTTTTCCCTTTTTACGGATTTACAATATTTAATTTACTATTTTTCCCGTTTTTCAGCGTCGGAAAAACAAATGTCGAAAAAAATCTTCCATATTTTATTATTTTCACTGTCAATCTTAGTGACACAGTAGAGGAATGCATTATTTTTGTTCGGCTAGATTGAAAAAGTAATTGGATTTGTAGTTTTTACTCTTTCGTTTTTTAACAAGGAAATATTTGGATTGTAGATGCTTTAAAAGGCTAAAGTTGATGTAAACGAAAGAAAAGTTATCACAACCCTCAAAGTGAATTACCTTTTCGACTAGCGGACCTGATATGCAGAGATTTTAATTAAATGTTTTATTTTAGTACTAGAATTTTTTACCTACTGAACATGTAAATCTAGACACACAAGAACACTCCACTAGACATATCAAGAATACACAAGAATACTCCGTTGGACATATCAAGAATATAAGAATACTCCAATGGACATGTCAAGAAAACACAAGAATACTCCGTTGGACATATCAAGAATACAAGAATACTCCGTTGGACATATCAAGAATACAAGAATACTCCGTTGGACATACCAAGAATATAAGAAAATAAGTCATTATCATAAAACACGAATTGATTGATTTAAGGCAAGGAAAACAGATTTTTGTGTTAAAAATGTCCAGGCAGAGGAATATAGATTAAAAATTGAAGCAATTTTTTTCAATAGACCATTTCATGTAACGCAATTTTGATTTTCTGAGTATATGAATTTTCATATCAATTTTGTTCATGACTCTAAGGAAGCTGTGTGTCAACGATTGGATTCTTTTTTTGTATCTACTATATACTATTGCTCACCATATTTCGACTACTGATTTGAAATTGCTAAATAAAAAAATTTTAAAAATGCAGACCACTGGATGTGATGTGCATGTTTTTAAAACGAAAGACTACGGAACGGGTTAAATCCATTTTGCATAATAAGTAGTCATAATAATACTTATTTATTCACTTATTTCCGGTTCATGCGTTTTGCTGCTGCAAATTTTGGTTTTTCAGAGAAATTCTTTTAAAAACTACACATTTGTCGACAATAATAATATACATATAGTTAAACAAAAAGCACTATATTTAAAAGAACGTTGCAATAAAAGAATTTTGTTTTTATTTCTGAGAAACATTTTGTCGAAACTTAATATGTGAACATCTTTACACAATTATCAAATTTTAAATTTTATCTAAATTTTACTATTAGAGTATCAAGTCTAAAGTCAATTTTGAATTATACGGATAATACATTATTGCATTTATCATGTAACCGTCATGAATTCAGCATACTATATATTTTCGAGGAAATAGAGCTACAAGAACAAAAAAATCAATATGGCCCAAATCTGACCCTTTTGCAAATCATTCTCATTAGAATGGGGAAATAATAATTTTTGTGTGGAATTGATTGCCATATAGGTTTCTACTCGCAAATAACATAGGCATGGTTTATCAGAAACTGTCATCAGAAACTGTATGCCTCACTGGAAAGGGGTACCATGTGAGGCAGGACATTATTTTATAGAAATGTAGGCACTGGCATCCATGAAAAAACGTAGTATTTCTAGAGTAGATAAGCAGCGTAGAATCTCTGTAGCGTACCACCATACTGTCAAAGTGTCACAGCTGACCACAAAAGGTGTCCACCTATTAAATAAATGGACTAATTCATGTGACGTCATAGTCACATGATAACTGAGCCACGTGTTTTCGGCCAATCAGTTCATAAATTAATGTGACGTCATAATTATGTCCTAAATATAATCACGCGTTTCCAGCCAATTAGTTCATGTGCTTCACTGTTGCCAAATTTTGCTCTTTGCAGAAACTTTCTTTTAGAAAGTACATATTTGTCAACGATCTAATAATGCACATAGTTAAACCAAATGCACTTAATTTGAAAGTATTCGTATAACGTAAGTATTTTTTTTTAATTTTGAAAACTGTTTGAAGAATTTTAACACGTGAGAACTCTTTACCCAATCATCAAATTTTAAATGTTATCTAAACTTAACAAGTTGAACAACTTAGTGTATCACTTTTTAATCAAAGAGAAACACTTGATTGCCGTTATCAAGTGACCATCATGAATTTAGTCCATTAGCACCTCCTTACATAACTCCTGGTTTCACGGTATGAGATGATCGCCAGTCAAGTGCGTATTACATCACTATCCTGGACATCTTATGATACGTCTTCGAAACGGAAATCATACTTCAAAACAATTCTATTCCGTTTGGAGATTCTAGGTCAAAAGTGCTTGACCACCTCATCCTCCCTGAAAATGCGTTTTGCGATGTGCAAACGAGGAACAGTAAAGGCAATGAATGGGCTACATGATATTAATCTTCACTTGCTAATACAGTTATCGATGATCATAGCAATCACTGGTGTTCTTTTTAGATGTGGAAACATTGATAAAAACATATCAGGAACTGTGAACCGCGAGTGAAAGATCACTTTCTCATCGCTGACAGTCGAATGACTGTTACCTTCATGAGATGAGGCTGTGTGTGACTATGGTTCTCCCATGTTCCTTCCAACATCGTCAAATCATAACACTTATCCGAGCCCATTGTCCACTGATCCTGTATATATATATAATTGATTTGTCTGCTTCCTTTATACAAATTTCTCTTTCTCTTTCTCACTTTTTCTTTAGAAAATAGTAATATTTGCTAATGCTTGTCTGTGAAACTCTGATAAAGTCAAACATTGGCAAACAGATCTACACCAAGATTCACTTAAATGCACTGCATTCTTTCCATCAAAAATGCCAAACTAGGCTAATGATCATTACTCTCTCTTTCTTCTTAACAGCAGTTATTTATGAGTTAATTTTCTTAAACAAGCTTCCAATGTCTTTAAGTGGACACCTTTAGCAACAAAAAGAACCGTAGATCAAAGTAACATAACAATAAGGAAGTAGCATAAAAATAAACCAATACTAATGACCCTGCGATTTGGTTACCATCAGCAGACTCCGTTGCAATGCTCTGGAGTCATTGACAGTCAAAAGTTAATTCATTTGTATATTTATTCAACATTGGAGACAAGCCTCCAATGTCTGTAAGTGGACACCAGTAGTGACAAAAAGAACCGTAGATATAATAAGCATAACAATAAGGAGTAACATAAAAATCAATACTAATCACCTTGGGATTTGGCTACCATCCGCACGCTCCGTTGCAATGCTAGTGGAGTCATTGACAGTCAAAAAGTTAATTCATTTGTATACTATTCGACATTGAGACAAGCCTCCAATGTCTGTAAAGTGGACAACGGTAGCGAAAAATACAACCGTAGATAAAAAGTAACATAACAATAAGGAAGTAACATAAAAATAAACCAATACTAATGATCCGCATTTGGCTACCATCCGCACGGATCCATTACAATGCTCTGGAGTCATTGACAGTCAAAAGTTAATTCATTTGTATATTTCATTGAGACAAGTCTCCAATGTCTGTAAGTGGACTCCGGTAGCGACAAAACCGTAGATATAATAAACATAACAATAAGGGAGTAACATAAAAATAAATCAATACTAATCACCTTGCGATTTGGCTACCATCCGCACGCTCCGTTGCAATGCTATGGAGTCATTGACAGTCAAAATTTAATTCATTTTTAAAGGACATTGAGACAAGCCTCCAATGTCTGTAAGTGGACAACGGTAGCGACAAATACAACCGTAGATAAAAGTAACATAACAATAAGGAAGTAACATAAAATAAACCAATACTAATGATTTCTACGATTTGGCTACCATCCGCACGCTCCATTGCAATGCTCTGGAGTCATTGACAGCCAAAAGAATTCTTGGAGATAAAGTCTCCAATGTCTGTAAGTGACTACGGTAGCGACAAAAAACCGTAGATATAATAAACATAACAATAAGGGAGTAACACAAAAATAAATCAATACTAATCACCTTGCGATTTGCTACCATCCGCACGCTCCGTTGAAATGCTATGGAGTCATTGACAGTCAAAAGTTAATTCATTTGTATAATTATTCACATTGGAGACAAGCCTCCAATGTCTGTAATGCGACAAATACAACCGTAGATAAAAGTAACATAACAATAAGGAAGTAACATAAAAATAAACCAATACTAATGATTCTACGATTTGGCTACCATCCGCACGCTCCATTGCAATGCTCTGAGTCATTGAACATTTGTATATTTCATTGGAGACAAGTCTCCAATGTCTGTAAGGGACACCGGTAGCGACAAAAACCGTAGATAAAATAAACATAACAATAAGGGAGTAACACAAAAAATAAATCAATACTAATCACCTTGCGATTTGGCTACCATCCGCACGCTCCGTTGCAATGCTATGGAGTCATTGACAGTCAAAAGTTAATTCATTTGTATAATTATTCTACATAGGAGACAAGCCTCCAATGTCTCTATTAGCGACAAATACAACCGTAGATAAAAGTAACATAACAATAAGGAAGTAACATAAAAATAAACCAATACTAATGATCCTACGATTTGGCTACCATCCGCACGATCCATTACAATGCTCTGGAGTCATTGACAGTCAAAAGTTTAATTCATTTGTACATTTCATTGGAGACAAGTCTCCAATGTCTGTAAGTGGACTCCGGTAGCGACAAAAAAACCGTAGATATAATAAACATAACAATAAGGGAGTAACACAAAAATAAATCAATACTAATCACCTTGCGATTTGGCTACCATCCGCACGCTCCGTTGAAATGCTATGGAGTCATTGACAGTCAAAAGTTAATTCATTTGTATAATTATTCGACATTGGAGACAAGCCTCCAATGTCTGTAAGTGGACAACGGTAGCGACAAATACAACCGTAGATAAAAGTAACATAACAATAAGGAAGTAACATAAAAATAAACCAATACTAATGATCCTACGATTTGGCTACCATCCGCACGATCCATTACAATGCTCTGGAGTCATTGACAGTCAAAAGTTAATTCATTTGTATATTTCATTGGAGACAAGTCTCCAATGTCTGTAAGTGGACTCCGGTAGCGACAAAAACCGTAGATATAATAAACATAACAATAAGGGAGTAACACAAAAATAAATCAATACTAATCACCTTGCGATTTGGCTACCATCCGCACGCTCCGTTGAAATGCTATGGAGTCATTGACAGTCAAAAGTTAATTCATTTGTATAATTATTCGACATTGGAGACAAGCCTCCAATGTCTGTAAGTGGACAACGGTAGCGACAAATACAACCGTAGATAAAAGTAACATAACAATAAGGAAGTAACATAAAAATAAACCAATACTAATGATTCTACGATTTGGCTACCATCCGCACGCTCCATTGCAATGCTCTGGAGTCATTGACAGCCAAAAGTTTATTCATTTGTATATTTCATTGGAGATAAGTCTCCAATGTCTGTAAGTGGACTACGGTAGCGACAAAAAAACCGTAGATATAATAAACATAACAATAAGGAGTAAAACACAAAAAATAAATCAATACTAATCACCTTGCGATTTGGCTACCATCCGCACGCTCCGTTGAAATGCTATGGAGTCATTGACAGTCAAAAATTAATTCATTTTGTATAATATTCGACATTGGAGACAAGCCTCCAATGTCTGTAAGTGGACAACGGTAGCGACAAATACAACCGTAGATAAAAGTAACATAACAATAAGGAAGTAAAAAAAAAATAAACCAATACTAATGATTCTACGATTTGGCTACATCCGCACGCTCCATTGCAATGCTCTGGAGTCATTGACAGTCAAAAGTTAATTCATTTGTATATTTCATTGGAGACAAGTCTCCAATGTCTGTAAGTGGACACCGGTAGCGACAAAAAAACCGTAGATAAAATAAACATAACAATAAGGGAGTAACACAAAAATAAATCAATACTAATCACCTTGCGATTTGGCTACCATCCGCACGCTCCGTTGAAATGCTATGGAGTCATTGACAGTCAAAAGTTAATTCATTTGTATAATTATTCGACATTGGAGACAAGCCTCCAATGTCTCTAAGTGGACAACGGTAGCGACAAATACAACCGTAGATAAAAGTAACATAACAATAAGGAAGTAACATAAAAATAAACCAATACTAATGATTCTACGATTTGGCTACCATCCGCACGCTCCATTGCAATGCTCTGGAGTCATTGACAGTCAAAAGTTAATTCATTTGTATATTTCATTGGAGACAAGTCTCCAATGTCTGTAAGTGGACTCCGGTAGCGACAAAAAAACCGTAGATAAAATAAACATAACAATAAGGGAGTAACACAAAAAATAAATCAATACTAATCACCTTGCGATTTGGCTACCATCCGCACGCTCCATTGCAATGCTCTGGAGTCATTGACAGTCAAAAGTTAATTCATTTGTATATTTATAAGACATTGGAGACGCGTGGACACCGGTAGCGACAAATAGAACAGTAGATCAAAGTAACATAACAATAAGGGAGTAACATAAAAATAAACTAATACTAACCACCCTGCGATTGAAATCAAAAGTTAGTCCGTTTGTATATTTTGTAGTAATAGATGTGGATGCACACTACTTAGTACCATTCAGATAAATCCAGGCATGACACGCAAAGAAAGTAATACATGTATTTTTTTTTCTGTATTTCTAAAAAAAATTATTATTTGCTTTATTTTAAAATTTAATCATTGTGAATTCTTTTTAATTTTCCTTAAAATAAAATTAAGCCAATAATACTTTCTTGACAACATAAAATTCCACTTTAAAATAAAGAAAATGCGATGAGAAATTCCATAATAATCAACATTAAACATTTTATATTTCTGAATATAAATATATCCCCCCCCCAAAAAATAAGTGGAATATTTAAGAAAAACTTTGCTGATTTATCCCAAACAAAAAAAAAAATTAAATTATCTTCATGAAAGAAAATACACCAACTGTCTACTTTTGAAAATTTTATGGTAATTTCTTGCCTAACAATCAATCTACAGCGCAACGTCGTTGGTACAAGCTGCGAAGAGAAATATTTAGATTCCCTACAAAGAGATTTAGGAATAGAGGAAAAAAGAATATAAGTAAAAAAAAAGTTTTCGTGTTCGAACGAATTTTGCTTCTTTAGAAAAGCGCTTTCCGCAACAGAAATCTCAGTCGATCTGCATTTACGCAACACTTTTTGAGATCCCTTGACAAAAGCAACTGAATTTCCTCCGAGAAGATACATTTTGTATCGGAATACGAAAAAAAAATGTTACTTCTTCGAAAAATACTTTAAAAAGGAACTTTCTCGAATTTGTAAAGCTATCTTTTTGAATTTTAGCGCACGTGGATTTTTTTTCAAATTATTCTTTTTTGCTCTTGTAAAATTACAATAAGAGTATTCTAAGTTTTGCAGGGTATATTTATATGTGGTATTACTTTTGAAATAAACATTGCACTTAGTTATTTTTATACTGGTTAATATAACATATAAAATTTAAATTTAAATAATCAACTCACGAATTAAGAGGGAATATGTACATAATAGCTAGGAGAACTTACTTAAGAAAAAGAAGAAAATTCAGTTCGTGAATACCAACGCAACAGTTAATAAAGCGCGAAAACTAAACATTTTTCGAGATGCAATTACTTTAAGAAATAAGCATTGAAAGATTATCATATCATTATATATTTTCCATTGGAGTTCTAGGGCTATAGAAGATACGCCGTATCTTCAGTGATGCTTATCAGGGTTTGATGCTTATCTGGGCTCAAAAGTCCACACGTTGACGTGGTGTATAAATTTAGAGAGGGTCCTCGTCACTTTGTAACAATGGGCTATCCCGGCGGCCTATCAACCCCAATCTCCCCCAAGCCCAATTGTCCAGAGTGATTTAGTGAATATTAACGTCGTACTGTTCTCTTACAAGAGGGTTTTGGCGACGGACCTCGTAATTTTTAACAATGGTCGAGTGACGAGGACTACACCAAAACTGGCACCCCTCCCTGACTAACATAACACACCAACGGAAGGACTTTTGATCTCTTAACATATTTAGTGTGCATCACCCTCCCACACGGTGGGTCTTCAACGGCACTAGGCTCGAACTCATGACTCTCCGGCCACGAGTCCGTTACCTTGACCACTAGGCTACCAAGGTCACCCAAACTGCCCGGAACGATGCCCTCACAATAAGTGAATGTCACTGCTGTATAGTCAGTGAGTTAGATCATGTACAAATATATGATTATAGTGAAGAGTAGATGTTGGAGAATGATATTAATACATTAATAGGCGCCATTATTATTGTAGCTACATTTACGACACAGCATTACAGATGATTTCCACTTCGTCAACTCCGAGGGTTTATTATTCATTCAGGTAAGTACAAATTGAATCTTACCCTTTAGCTGCTCTTGTCTGCATACCGCGTGCCCATTTTTTGTGATTAACTTAATAACAATAATTTATTTCAAATCTCTTGTGGAAAACATTTATTCACTTTAATGTCTTCTCAACATATGCTGCGTTTGAATCTTCATCATGGCATTAGGATCATGGTCTCGAACTCGCGGCCGGAGTGTCATGGGTTCGAGTCCTGATGGCACCCAAGATTCATTCAGTAAAGGGGGCCAATACGCATTAAATCTGGCGAGGCTCAATGTCTAGCGGTTGGTGAGGTGTGGTAGCTAGTAGAGAGGCTCCAGCTTAGTGTGTCTTCTTCTTCACTTGACCAAAGTTTGAAAATTCCGAGGTCCGTCGCCAATAGCAGTTGTTTTGCGTCATAATGCGACGTTAATACGAGCTCTCACTCACTCACTTCACCTTAACCACCGTGAGAAAGAGTAACCTTGAGAACTTACCTAGATTCAAAGTTATGAGGTCGGTCACCAATCGCCTTCGTGTGTTCAACGTTTGTAGACAATAAAATAAATGAATTAATTTATTGAACATTTCTAATATAATAAAAACATCAACAGCTATTTGAAGATTTTCTCTTAAAAATTCAAATACGTTAAGCATTTTCTGAATGGCAGCTATTACATTAAAATTTTAGTATTTTAATTGTCAAGTGTATGTTAAAATATGTACAAATAAAATATGTTTAACTAAAATAGCTCATAATTATTCAAGGATTTTATAAAGCACATACATACGTCCTCAGTCTTGAAAAAAGAAAAATATCCCCTCCCATCATCCAGCACGTAGAGAAAGCAGGTGTTTCTAGCGCTAGGAGGGAAGATTTTCCTTTTGAATTACATGTATCAAGGAAAAGTATCCAAACTTTGGGAACCTTCGTCTCGCGTGCGGAAGGAAAGGAGAGATTTTTCCCCATTTGTCACGAACTACGGATCGGGGTTTACGTGAGAGCATGGATTTGGAATCTTCTCCAAAGGACTGAAATGCATTTGTACGTGATGCTATAAAGGATTCTAAAGGGACCATTCACAAATTGAAAACGTGCTACATAGTGTTTAAACTTGTTCGAATGATGAAAAGACTTCTAAATGGATTTTGAAAATGGCACAGGTCGGTCTCAGGGGAAAGTGACATTGTCGTTTTTTAAGCAGTTGTGATGAAAGCTTCCTCAAGCTGTTTATGAAGTAAAGAAAAGGTTTTTAACCCATGACTTCCTGAAAAAAAGTCACAAGAAATGGCTCGGACATCATAAGAAAAAGTTATCCCTTATTAGCACTAATGAAAGTCACGAATTTTCTTTAGAGCATAGTCTATATTATTAACAAGTAATATAAAAAATTAAGTCAATTCCTACTTACAGATCAACAAAGAAATTTTTTATTTTAGCTACTTTTTTTTTATTAATACAATAAAACAATTACTATAAATATGTATATACATATGAAAGAATCACAATATTAAGTGGTGATTAATTTTATTAATTATCATTAAAGTATCGTATTGTCATCCAAAACAATCGTGTATATAAAATTTCAGTTCACCTGAATGTTTTAAAGCGTGAGGGAAAAAACATTTTCAAGTGTTGACACAAGTCGCCAAAAGGGTCGCCAAAAATGATGCCAACGTGGCTGTATTTATAAATCGTTACATAATTCATTTTAATCACTTAATTTTTATTAATTTTATTATTATATTATTGTATTGACATCCAAAATAATCATGTGTATAAAATTTCAGCTAAATTGAGCGCTTTAAAATGTATTTTATTAACGATTGAAAATTCCACCAAGATAAATAAATAGGAGTGTGACCTATTAGTTGGAATTGAAAAAAATGAATGCTCCTGTGTGGTAAGTTGCTTGTAAAGTAAATTAGAATATTTTTTTTTTAAAAAAAATATACAAACTAAAACATTATTGAACTTTTTTTTACATACTTTTGTCATTGATATCGAGTAAAATTTGAAGAATATATTTGTGTTTTGGCGATAATTTCGGCATCTTTGAATTTTAGGTCTTAGAGTTACTACAAAAGTGCTATTGTATAAAAAGCAGTAAATTAAAATATTTGTCTTCTACTGTTGTAAATCGCATATGTCTCTAACACAATATTACCGATGTAGTTACAGTCTAGTGTTTTTAAAATGTAACTTTACAATTCTGACAAAATCATTGTTCAGTGTTTTTATATCAAATTTCGTCGGTAAATTTTGAAAAACTGCGGTTTGTTGACCGATGGATTTCGATTTAAGTTTTGATTACACTGAAAATTATCCCAAGAAAACATGGGGTCAGTTGTCAACCAGTTCTAACAAGGTTTTGAAGTATGCTCATGATCAGAACTTCTTCGATGATAAAAACACATATTGGAATAATTCTAGCTTTAACTTTCCTTTAAATATTATTATTTTTTTTCTGAATAATTGAACTCACTGAGAAATATAAACCCCACTTTCCGTACGTAATCGTAGATATTTTTAATAAATAAGGTGGATAATTAAATAATGGGACTGCTCATGCTCTAGACTTAAGCCTTGGTGAAAAGGATTGATTCTTCCACTGAGATGAAGCTATATTGTGTCTTTCTATCTTTTGTTTGGTGTTCATTACTACTTACTTGAGTATGACGTTAGTTTGTCGGAGTGCTGTAATCATGATAAGCTTACAAACTGAACAGTCCCATCAACCTCAAATCCTTGGTGAAGTTGAGAAACCCAGAAATTAATATTTTCCTTTATTGAAGGAAGTGTTTGACGCTAATTGCACTTGTGAGTTTTTAAACGGCGCGGACGTCAAAAAGGGGATAAACATGATAAAAGTTCTACTCAACTTGATCAATTCTAGATGTTACAGGTCATAAGAACATTTAGAAAATTAATCAGGAGGGGGAATTACAGATGTTTAAGAATTTGGATAATGGCAAATTTGAAGAACATTAAAAGAGAGACAATAAAACTGTTTGCATGAGGATTTGTTCTCTCTCTCTCTCATAAGGAAAGTTCGCACTGAAAAATCCAAAACATTACTGGAAGTATTGCTTGATTGATTGAATATTAACGTAGCACTGTTCAGCTACACGAGGGCTTTTGGCGACGGACCACGTAATTTGGAACCATGGTCAAGTGACGTGGACGACACCTGAGCTGGCACCCCATCTCCTAACTACCACACCACACCAACGGGAGGACGTTTCAGCTCTTGAAAGATTTAACGTTTATCGCTGCCCTACACAGCGGGTCTTTAGTGGTACTGGGCTCGAACTCGTGACAAGGCAAGCCACGGTCCGATACCTATAGCACTCGGCTACCGCGGCCATTACTGGAAGTAGAATGAATTCATATTCTGTAAAGAGGTTTCTGCTGGAGGAAAGGTTTACTTTGCTAGAGCATCCACTATATTAATCGGATCCTACTCCATCGGACTTTTGACTGCTTTCAAAAGCAAAGAGTGCATTAAAAGGAACATATTTTCAGTTTAAAGATATCAATAACAGTATACCTGCTGAAGATGTTTACACCTGATGACATGGAGCACCACTTCAGTAAATAATACATACATAGTGGTGTATAAGCTGGGAAGGGGTTAGGAGATGTTTGGAAAAACTTGTTAATAAAGCATATTTCTCAGACTAGTATCCTTATTTAATTATCGAACCTCGTATTTGATCCACATTATATCCTACGTCTCTTTTGGAGATTAAAGTCATTTTTTTTTTTTTTTTATTTCAAACTTTCACAGTTCCATTTCTCTTTTTAAATAAAATAACTGGTAATAATAGATTCAATGTGAGCAAAAGAACAATAGTTCTGTGTTCATAAATGTATGAAATCAACAAGACAAGTTAACAAAGTAATAGATAAAGTTCAGGAGTAAAAACGAAACCATTATATCGAGTTTTGAGTGATTTAAAATTAACGCAAATGATTAAAAAGATGCTGAAAAATATTTCTGTGTTTGTTTTGTTGTTTGGGGCATTTTTTCTCGTTTATGTTTTTAGAAATAAGAAATTGATCTCTCAAAATGTTTCCTCGACTGTCTTCTTAACTTCAGATAAAAGATAGAAAATAATGATTGAATAAAAAGTTTTGAATGATATTTTTGCATGCATAACTTATACAATTACTTACATAAGACTTAACGCTTGCTAATTCTCTATAAGAAAAAAAATAGTGGAACCAGTTCCATTAATCGATTGATGTGTTCAAGCACCTAGGCTAGTCAACTCGCATAAGTTCTATTGTACACAAGAGTCAACAAACAATACTGATTATCATCAATAGTTCCCTTTTAACAGATTATATACAACCATATCAAAGTAAATACAATCCACAGTTGTTAAATTGCAACAGTAAAATTATGATATAAATATTACTGAGTGTTATTAAATCGAGTACTTGTATACTCTTTTTCAAAGCTATTTAAGACACATATTTGATCTTCAAATTCCATCTAACGCGTTTGGTGTTATCTAATGAAGTTTTAATTTTTGGAGTTCATTTGCTCTTGATAGTTATTTAAAATACATATTAAAACTTAGTAAAGTTATTACTTAGCATCATTAGAAAATTTATGTATATATATATATATATATATATATATATATATATATATATATATATATATATATATGTATATAAATATATATATATATGTATATATATATATATATATATATATATATATATGGCGCTGCAAAACTTGTTTAAACCTGCAATCCTGGTTCCTAAGGCCAGAATTTGTCTTTATACTATGTACCTCCTTCCTACTTTTAGTTATCTTAAGTATAAAACTATATGTCTATTTTTATATTTTTGTTTATGTATTTATGTATATGTATATATGTATAAATTTAATTATATGTGTATGTATATGATTATATTTTGTAAAAATTCTTTTTGGATTGGATTATATATATATATATATATATATATATATATATATATATATATATATGTATATATATACACTGGTGTGCAAAAATTAAGGACGAAGTCGAAACATTAGAATATCAGCTGAACGAAGAGGCAGAGTGGACAGAAAGACCAATCAGGAGATTAAGTAAGGTGATGTACGGTAGCACATGCGCAGATATGCAGGTAGGCGTAATGGGGGAGTGTCTGAGTAGTATAAAGCATGTTGTCGGTGTATAAGATCAGTATTTCTGGAAAAGACATTGCACGCCGTATAGCAGTTAAAATCACACCGAGTTGCTGCCTCAGCGAGAAATGGCGAATAATCAATCTGTTAGACGACATCTGGATGCTTTTAACCGAGGTCGAATCATTGGGAAGTTGGAGGAAGACCGCAGTGTGACAAGTGTGGCTGCAGAGTTCGGAATTGCTCACAGCATCGTTTCACGACTTTGGAGACAATTTCAAACTACAGGAACAGCTATCCGGGGGTTCAGTAGTGGTCGTCCACGAGGAACCATACCCGCAGATGACCGGTACATTGACTTACAGGCCAGAAGAAACAGGCGGCAGACAGTGGGAGAAATCGCTAGACACACGACACAGGCGACTGGACGACCGATATCGCGTTTTACCGTGGCCAGAAGACTGCACGGTGGTGGTCTGTTTGCACGACGCCCTGTACGGTGTGTACCTTTAACGCCTGCCCATCGGAGAAGGCGTTCTCTGTGGTGCCGGGAACACCGGAATTGGAGAGACAATGAATGGGGACGAGTAATCTTTACAGATGAGAGCAGATTCAGTTTGAGTAGCGATTCTCATCGCATACTCATCTGGAGAGAGCGGGGAAGCCGCAATCATCCCTCGAACATCATTGAAAGGGACAGGTATGGAGGTCGCGGTGTTCTCGTTTGGGGAGGCATCATGCTTGGTAGTCGTACAGACCTTCACATCTTCGACGCAGGTTCAGTCAACGGGACCCGTTATTGTAACGAGATTCTTCTTCCATATGTGCGTCTTTTTAGAGGCGCTATGGGTCTGCAGTTCCTTTTCATGGACGACAATGCACCATGTCATCGCACAGTAGCAGCCGAACATCTCTTAGTGAGTGAGGATATTGAACGTATGGATTGGCCGGCACAATCTCCGGATCTCAATCCCATAGAGCATGTACGGGATTTTCTAGGCAGACGCTTGGCAGCTCGTACCTTACCACCAGTAACGATTCGGGAGATTCGATTGGCGCTGTAAGACGAATGGGCAGCAATGCCTCAACAACTCATTGACACCCTCATTCTCAGCATGGGCAGACGCTGTGAAACCTGCCTATCAGTCAGGAGAAATCATATCCTCTACTAAAGACCGGATGTTTCTTGCTGGACACCCATCACAGGGATGTTTCGGCCTTCAGTCACATTTTGCGCTCCATGCTACTTTTTTCAATCAAGCTTCTTTTATCCGTCTGATTTCTCTTTTTAGAAAGTGTTGCTTACATTACATGTCCTTACGTATTGGGGATCTTACGGTATTAAATGTGTTGATTTGGAAAGCTTTTTGTACAAAGTTATATTGAAAAAACCGTCTCGTCCTTAAATTTTGCACACCAGTGTATATATATATATATATATACATATAGATATATATGTATATATCGTATATAACCGTATATAACCGTATATATATATATATATATATATATATATATATATATATATATATATATATATATATATATATATATATATACGGTTTCCACAGCTTAAAACTTCCAGAACATTTCTAGTATTTATATAAAATGAGGCCAACCGGAAAAATGTAACTCTTAGTTTAATTATGACGCGAAGTTAAAAGACGATTAACGTGAACTATTTTACACACATATATACACACACATATATATATATATATATTTATATATATATATATATATATATGAACTTTAAAATAGTGACTTAGTATTTTTATTATATAGATAATCACATATATGCAAATAAGATTTTTGTATTTAGTCATATACTTAAATATTATTTTTAGGGAAATATGAAATGATTTGATAAAAGAATATCAGTTGAAAGATTTATAAATTGTGGGAAAAAATTTAATTGTGTCGCGCATAAACAGAAAGATTCAGAATCACGAAATTTGGCATACTGAAACTATGTTGTATCTTACCCCACTTGTTTGACAGAAAAATTGACTTCAAGTCCATGAACTCGTGCGTTTTTAAAGAATGTAGAATTGCAGCATGACTTGAGAGCGGCTGGATCTTATGGCAACCAATACAAGCCATGATAGGGGCAGGATTGGCTTGGGTCACATTGGTATTTGGAAGGAGAGGGTAAATTTTTTAAGACCGTCCACATGCCGTTGAACTCGTGCATATCCACTGCGAAACTCCCCTAGCAAAAATAGTTACATCTCGCCTACTGCAGTACCAAGCTAAGCAGCACGAGGATGGTTTCTATCATACCACTCATGTAGGGGGGTACTTCCAAGAGGGAGCTGATATCTTATTTGACCCGGGTAGCAGTTTCTGAAAAAGCAAAGCAACCACCAAATATAGAATTTTTATGGCTGCCTTCACAGGCACAGACATTCGCGTGCGACGACATCCACTGAAAAAAAAACTTAACATTGGGACTGAAGCTGTTTAATAGATGAACAATAGTCGCTGTCGTTCTGTCACCATGCCTCCACCAATCAGATAGATGTAACGTCGTGAGTAGCTATCCATCAATAAAAAAATCTTTACAGCTTAATATAGAAATAAAAAATATTGTTTATTTGATAAACAATACTTTTTGAAGTAATTTTGCCAAGCCGGTGTAATCAGTTCATATACTCATGCTCAACGCCATATACTTCATTGTCCTTTTTACTCCAATTTCCGGACTCAGCCCTTTTTCTCCATTCAAGGCGGGCTTCGCGCTCTCTCTCTCTCGGACTCTCTTGTCCTTTCTTTCTCCGGTCTTCCTCGGACTTTTCTCTTATTTTGTTCTCTCTCTCTCGGGGTCTCTTTCTCTCTCTCTCGGGGTTTTTTTCGGTCTCTTTTTTTTTTCGTGTCCTCCAAAACAACCCTTTTTAAACACCATGGGTGTGTTCACAACACGCCCCTCGCTCCTTCTTATTCGCAGGTCCAAAGTCTCTCTTGACCTCCTCCTTCTTCCTATTGGCGCATAACACGCCAAAACACACCCGAGCTGTCTGGTCCAAGGCGCCATAGTTCCTGGTCCACATCTGGACACACTAGCCCATCACGCCACCTGTTTCTAGTATCCCCTTCATACAACACTAGAAAAAGACAAAATGGTTATTTTTAAGATAGGCTTCGCCTATTGTCAATGGGGCGCCGAACTCTTAAGTCTATTATGCCGACCCGTCTGCTATCTCCACTCCATGAGTTCAGACATTAAACAATGGCCCCATGGCCTCGTGCACCGGTCATTCCACAGCTGGTTGATTGTAAAAACTTCAGGGACAATCGATGGGTGAGGCACTTGTCCTTGACCAGCTGGTAAAACCATAACATTTATCGAAAAGATGGGAATTCACGACAATAGACTATGTCACACCCTTTTTGATGAAAATTCCATTACCCAAAATAATGCCTACATCCATGCTACCATCAGTATAGATCTTTAACACATCTTCGAATTATGCGTTATTAGAGAGGACCTCAAAGTAAAATCTGTTTCGAAATTCTCCTTAGATACTTCATCCTACATTGAATCAATTCTTACGTATTTTTATATACTTTGTGGTTTTGTTCTCAAACACAACGTCACAATTATAATTCTTATACTCCATCTGAAACATCTAAGTGATTTATTATTAATCTTAATTTCATTTGGGAGATGTGTAAACTAACAGACCAACTTTTGAACAAAATATGAAAATAATTCTGAGAAACTTACCTTTCTTTAAAATTTACCATACTTAATATAGCATATTTGGTTATCATTTTTTCAGTTCCTTCTATTAGCTCACATTCTCTCTCGATATTTATTTATTTATTTATCTTGATGGAATTTTCAATCGTTAATAAAATACATTTTAAAGCGCTCAATTGAGCTGAAATTTTATACACAGGATTATTTTGGATGTCAATACAATAATATAATAATAATTAATAAAAATTAATTGATTAAAACTAATTATTTAAAGAATTACAAATACGACTACGTTGGTATCATTTTTGATGATTTAGTGACCTTTTTGGCGACTAGTGTCAAAACTTGAAAAGGTTTTTTTCTGATGTGTTAAAGTATTCAGTTGAACTTAAATTTATATACACGATTGTTTTGGAAGACAATACAAAACTCTTAAATGATAATTAATAAAAAATTAATTACCACTTAATGTTGTGATTCTGTCATATGTTTATACATATTTATATTAATTGTAACTATTTTATAAAAAATAGCTAAAATAAAGTTTTCTTTGTTGATCTAAGTAGGAATTGATTTAAAAAATTTCTTTTATATATTATACTTGTTTTATTCATGAAGTGGTGGGAACGAAACCATATATAAATATCCAGTAAAATAAGCAGAAAGTATATACAAGTAACGTCAAATGTAAATTAGCGAAATACTTAAATATGAAAAAGAAGAAATCGTTTAACAAAAACATTTTATTCAATAAATGTTGTAAATTTAATTGATAGAAACATATGGAAAAAGAACTTCGTTATAAACGCTTGTTTACATTTCACTGTTTAGCGATATACCATAAAATAAATTTTTGAAAGGCTCAGACGAATTAAGTACTTATTTGTTTATATACTTCAGGAAAAATTCTAAAATCAAACACATACCTCTGTAGCTTAGAATATGAAAAATAGTTTTTTTCCCTAAAATTTAATCGCAAGACCACCTTTTGAAAGACATTAAAATACGTGTTTGTAATCGTGCTGAAATTAAACAGTTGAATATCCAGAGGCAAATACAAGTAATATTAAAAGACTAGTTCCTTGTAATTTATTTTTTTAAAAAGCAGGATATGATTATATACACTCTGTCGCAAAAATATATGCACCCAGAAGAAATCAAGCTACAATCACGAAACTCGGCAAGAATGTAGTCTGGTAAGAGATATGCAAATGATTAAAATTTCGAAGCCAATGAGACAAGGTTAAGTGTGCTATGCGCATATTAGTTGCGCAACTGGGAGAGTTTAAAAGCATGAGTACGAGCGCCGTACGGCTATCCAAACGAATCTGATGACTTTGATAGACGATATTGAGACTTAGGATGCCTCTAAGACGTAACCGGCGGCAGTACGAGCAGCTGACGGTCTTTGATAGGGGCCGTATAATAGGCCTCAGAGAAGCAGGTTGGTCGAATAGACGTATCGGCCGCCACCTCGGTCGGAGCGATATGGTAGTTGCTCGGTGTTGGCAACAGTGGATCACAGAAGGTAGAGTGTACCGTCGCGGAGGGTCAGGACGTCCCAGGAACACAAATGATCGCGAGGATCGTGCAATCAGAAGAGTGGCCACTTCGGCACCAACAACGTCGCTAGCATCGATTCAACGCCACTTACCTCCTTCCAGACATCCAGTGCCATCAAGAGAAACCATAAGGAGACGACTGACCGAAGTTGGCTTGAGGAGCCGACGTCCGCTAAGACGCTTACCACTGACCCCACATCATAGGCAGTGTCGACTGGATTTTTGCCGACCTCGGGCAACTTGGAGTGTGACAGACTGGAGACGTGTCATTTTCAGTGATGAATCCCGATTCAGTCTCAGTGCTGATGACCACCGCACACGTGTCTGGAGGCGCACCGGCCAGCGGTCCGATCCGGCATTTATTGTCGAGCGGCATACAGCAATTTCACAAGGTGTGACAGTGTGGGGAGCAATTTCTTGGGACACAGGATCATCTTTAGTGGTCCTTCAAGGCACTTTGACAGCTCGCAGATACGTGGATGATATTTTAACGCCGATTGTGCTACCCATGCTATCAAGTCGCCCAGGTGCCATTTATCAACAGGATAATGCTCGTCCACATACTGCGCGACTCTCCCAACAATGTCTTCAAGGATATGACGTCCTACCATGGCCTGCCAGGACACCAGATCTTTCGCCAATAGAGCATGTCCGGACGCGCTGGGAAGTCAACTGCAGCCGTCCCGAGATACAGGAGAATTAACTGCGCAGATGCAAAGACTATGGCAGGATCTTCCACAGGGGGTCATAAGTGATCTAATTGAATCGATGCCACGCCGAATTTCGGCTTGTATAGCTGCCAGAGGTGGCTTTACTACTTACTGATTTTTAACCTTTTGCAAGCTGTAACCGCTTAATAAAATGATATTTTGTTCTGAATTTTTAATCATTTGTTTATTTTCATATACACTATATGCATACCAAATTTCGTGAATGTAGCTCAATTTCTTCTGGGTGCATATATTTTTTTTTGCGACAGAGTGTATATATATAATATATATAAATGTATGTGTATGTAGGGATTGCAATATCGGACTAAAAGTTTAATACCGGTATTCGGTATTTCTTAGAACTTAATACCGGTAGTAGTATTTAGAAAAAGAGAGAAAACACTGGGTATTTCTTTGTTTTACTTACCAGTTTTATTAGTGAGTGTAAATATCACAAAAATAAATTGTAACTTATAAATTATAAAAGTATATTAAGAATCATAAAAAAAAGTAAAGGAACATCTTATTTATTTGAATAACAAAAAAAGTGCGAATATCACTATTCAGTCTGTTGTAATTTTACAAATTTTTGAAATGCGATCCTGAAATCATATAGCATCAATTGTACTGTCATTTAGCCTGGAACATATTTTTGTGCAAAAATTACAAGCTGTAGATAGTGATTTTATCAATTCATTAGAAGTGCAAAACACCCGAAATAGCAAACCATCTAATGATTTCATTTACTTATAATTTCCTCCAAATTATCTTTTTTTTTCGAAATAATCTAAAATTCCTGACGGCTTTTGGGCTTAGAGACTGTGCTTAAATTTGTACCTATATCGAAATTAGATTATTTCCTCCTTAACACATTTGTTTCAAGTTTTATTTTTAAATGTGTATGGAGTCCGCTTGTACTTCCTCCATTCCCTTTAATAACTCTAGAAATTTTTTTACACTGTGCCAACATATTCTTTTCATCTTGTAAATAATGAAACCAAACCGAAGTATTATCGACTGATTTTTTATGTTTTTTAAAGTTATTCTTATTCATTAAAATGGATTAATATTTATGTACTGGATGCATAATGGATGCATAATATTTATGTACTGGATGCTGGGAGATGCATTATATATATATAATGCATCTGAAAAATATTCGGAAACTAAAGTATGATATGCAACTGAAATGTGAATAACAAACTTACTAATTTTAAAAAAAAATATCAAAATATTATTTTCTTCACAAGTACAACCTCGGTCTCTCAGATACGAATATCAGTCTAGGAAACCTGTGAGAGTGCAGTATCACTCTGAGATGTAATACAATAGTTTTGGCCTTGGATAATTCACATATTTTGTAGCCTCTTGATTCTACGAAACAACTTTGTATTCACAGTTTAATTAGTTTCTCTCGATAGGGAGACATTGTATATAGAGTAACAGGTGTTGAAGGATGAAGAACGGCGAGCTTGGATATGTTATTCCTCTTTCAACGAGAATTTAGGAGTAGTGTATTTAGTTCCATTTATCAGGGAGAAATAATTTATGTCTATATTTTTAAGTTCAGATTAGTAGTCTTTTTATTCTGTTGTATCTGGAAATGAAAAAAAATCAGATGATGGATTTAATGAGTTGCTTGAGAACTTGTAGAACCAGCTAGAAAAAATAAAGAATAACGGAATATGAGCGGAAAATAGACGTTTAATACCTGAACCTTCTGAAATGGATGTAAAATTATTTCCTTTATAATATATTTTAATCGTGATGCAATAATTAAAACTATAACATAAAAACAAAAACGTATGCAATTTTGATATGTTGGCGATCCCTGAATATGTAATGGAAATATTTCGAAAAAAATTCTAGTAAATTCCGAAAACCGGTATTTAAACTTGTAGAAACCGGTATTTAAAAATTGAACAAATGACTCAAAATACCCCGGGATTTGGTATCCCGGTATTGCAATCCTTATGTGTGCGTGTATGTCTTATGTCGTGTGTGTCGATCCGATTGTGATGAAACTTTGGGGAATGGTTTGACGCATGCCCGCGGAAGTTTCTGAATTAGTAAAACTATGTTCCGATAGATGTCCAAGGGGTGTTGCGGGGGATTAGGGGCGTTGTAGATAATTATTTCCATTTTCAACTATTAGACGTACAGCCTTGAAATTTGGTATGCAAATTCCTTTTATGGAGTAGATATCCCATACAAAATGGTTTTAATGAAAATTGACCCCAAAGTAGCGTTTGGGGGATTAAGGGGCGTTAAAGATAAATATTCCCGTTTTTGAAGTTAGACTGTGTATATTATGCAATACTCTTAACAAAAATACTTTCCAAAAGAACTTTCCAAAAATATGTATTCTTTCATTTAGACACCTTAAAGTATAAAACTTATTTAGGATTATATAGTATAAAGGAAATGTGGAACGCATTCCAAAACAGAATAAATGGATTTAATCGTGCATAAATGACTAATCTAATAAAACGCAATGATCTTTTACAGATCATTGAATTGAAATATTATAATTATGTTCAAGGGGTCTTTTCAATCGAAAAATCTAAAAGCTAAATTTAAAACCTAATATTTAAGATAACGTTAACACAATCATAAGCAACAAAAAACTGACGAAAAATAAAACATTTTGAAACAGGTGAGAGCAAATCCATAGTCGGATGAGTTTGTTAAAATAATAATTATTCAATGCGTTGCCAATTAATGGCTCCATGAGTTAAGTAATTTTAACAAATAAGTAGAAATGCAATAAAGATACAGAGAATTATATATTAAAAATATTTATTAGATTTAAGATGAAAATTTCATTATTCTCTATTTAGGCAATTGTAATTTAATATTTTGCAGTTTATGTTAACTAACTGTATTTATTTTTTTATAATTGTAAATACTACTTTATTGATAACTTTTAAAATTAAAAAAAATGTTAATACTTAAAATAACACTTGTAAATCAAGAAAATTTATTTATTATTATTTTTTTTGCTTTGCCGAATTGGCAATAATCCGAATGTTAGCAGTAGCTTACTTGTAACGTTTTTATTTAAGCGGCAGTTAAGTCAAACGAATAAAAAGTATTAAATTAATTTTTATGCGACTTTTATGTACTTAAACGATAAAAGTCTAAACATCCATCACATATAAATTCCATTTTTTAAAAAAATTCAATTTTTTTAAAAAATTCCATTTGATATTTCATCAAAACATTTCAAAAAAATTTTTATTCTAAAAACTCGTTATATGTTTTATTACGATTTCTTCAGAACAACATTTTCCATTATTTTTAAAGGACTTCTTGCAATTATACTTGTTTATCTATTTGTTGATTTATTTCTTCACCCCATAAAGCAACAATAATGTAACATTTTGTAAGTACTTCAACTTTTCTCCGAAAATAATAGACTCCAAGCAACATACCGCGTGTTCTTCACTCTGTTTTCCATTCTTCCACGTGAGATAGTCCCCTACCGATGCAAATTCGCGACCACACAAAGCATTTTTCCAGGTCGTAACTTCTTTCTTCTCCTACGCAAAAGCATTATACAGAAAGTTGTTCAAACTTGGAAGTTTATTTGCGAAAGGAATGCGGGACTCAACCCCCCCCCTTTCTTCGAGGATGCATATAAATGCATTTATAAAGACAGGCTGGAAAAGTGAAAGGGGTGGAGCGCGCCACTGCTGCCAGTGGCGTGGCTAATAAATTGGAATTGTCAAGTTGCCCCGAGGTATTATGCTAAATTACGAGACACGAAAACTTCTCGCAGGTGGGGAGGAAAGATGTTTGTTAAAAGTGCGAGGTAAGTTTATCCGAATGGCGCATTTGTCAAAAATCGCTCACTGGTTCCAATATTTTAAAGGATGACGGAACTGAAATTACTACCGAGGCTGTGTCGAATTAGCATTTTCAAAGCAAATATTCGATCCAGAAAGAATATAGAATGGAAATGATAAATGGCGTTACACCTTCGTTCATGTTCATGTATTCTAAATAAAAAGTTAGAATGAATTTTTAATGTGGAATTGTATCATTGTGGAAAATAAAAGGGAAATAGTACTGAGACATAATTTATGAGTTAAATATAAATGCCGAGTGTCCGAAAAGTATGACTACACTTTCAAACATTAATTACAAATAAAAAAGCAAAGGTGTTCAGTTACGGTGTGATGGCTCTATCCGCCTCCTTCTTATTAACAAATGCTTTTGGGGAAACCTTGGTCCTTAAAAACTGTTTTATTAAGGTATCCGACTACGTTCGGCGGAACCATGATTATAAAAAAGTGCATAAATGGATAATTTTCGTGATATTTAGTGTCATTTTGATTAGAATACATGTATAAAATTGTTTTTAAGGACATTTTGACAAAAAAAAAGAATATTTCGGCAAAAAAATTAACTTACAGTAACCTTTTTTCAAAATGTTCTCCTTTTGGGAAAAATGCTTCTATTACAATATTATTTTGCCTGTATATAGCTCAAACCTTTGTACAGAGGTTCAACTATGTTACAACCAATTGAAATAATTATCGACGTTTTTTTCTTAAAATTTCTCTCCTCTGTTGTCGTAAAATATAGATAAACCCACTTCTAAGTTATATATTTCAGAAATTCTAGTTGAGCCTCTGTACAGAGGTCTGAGCTATATACAGGCAAAATATTATTATAATAGAAGCATTTTTCTCAAAAGGAGACACACACACTATTTTGAAAATTGGTCATTCTATGTACATTTTTCATCAAAATATTGTACTTAAAATTTTTTTTATTGAATAATATTCTTAAAACAATTTTATGTACATTTTCTATTCTAAGTGACACTAAATATCATAAATAATATCCATTTACACGCTTTTGCAAAATCACGGTTCCGAACGTAGTCGGATACCCGAAACACACCCTCTGAAGAATAGAACGTGAATATGTAAATTATGTCTACCATATATTGTCTAAGATTTCAAGCTAGAAAAAGAGAGGGATAGAATAGTTTACTAGCGGAACAGTGATTAATCAAATTTATAGTGTAACGCAGATATTTACTATTTTATAATTGTAATAATTAAGGTCGCGATTTGTCACTATAGATTAGATATAGCAAGGAAGGCAGTGTATTTTTTCGAACCTGAAGTAAGTGTAATGGTATTTAAAGTCTTCTCATATTTCGAGCATATTTTTTCATATTTCTTCTCATACTTTTTTGTTGTTGTGGCCGCGGTAGCCGAGTGGTATAGGTATCGGATCGTGGCTTGCCTTGTCACGAGTTCGAGCCCAGTACCACTAAAGACCCGCCGTGTAGGGCAGCGATGCACGTTAAATCTGTCGAGACCTGAAACGTCCTTCCGTTGGTGTGGTATGGTAGTTAGAAGAGGGGTGTTCCAGCTCAGGTGTTGTCCACGTCACTTGACCATGGTTCAAAATTACGTGGTCCGTCGCCCAAAGCCCTCGTGTAGCTGAACAGTGCGACGTTAATATTCAATCAATCGAGCACCTTGTTAACTGTCACCATATAGTTTTAATCGGGTGCATCTCTTAGTTTTTATTGACTAAACGTGTGGTGTTAATTGTGTTATATAAATTAATTAACTGATTTTGAACATGGTTAGTCTTCCTAACCTTTCTTCCAGATCTCTAGGCGTGGATCCGAGATCCTTACAACGGTTCTGTATGTTCCCTAAACAAAATACTAAAGATCTTTGCTTACAATGTTCTGCGGCACAATTTTTGTGCGCGCACAGTGGTTGGAAGCTAAACATTGAATCCGTACATGATTTCTAGGCACGTTCAAGGAAGCATTACAGGATAAGTGACGAGAGTGAAACTGAAGCTGTGACAACCCACTCTCCAAACTTTAACTCCACATCAAGGGAGGTTTGCTGCAAGAATACATATAAACTGTATTTATTATTTTATTATATATTCTCCATAAATGTTCAAATTTACTAATGATTATCACTAGCTTTTCGGCCTTTTCTTTCTTTGTTCGTACTCCTCAGTTTGAAAATGTTTTGCTCTTTTAATCTTATCGTTCGAAAAGATTTCTCATCAATATATTTAATAATAATTCAATTTTGAGAGAATACATTTAAATTATTTGCTAATTTCCAGTTAATATCATGATTATATCCATATTAATCGAGAAAAGTTCGGAATTTTAATGATTTATAAGCAAACATTAAAAGATATAACTACTACATAAAAATATAAAAAATTAACCATTATGATGTATTTTCGTCTTAAATTATATGCGATTCCGTTACAAATAATTTTTTAACTCTTCGTACATAATTCTATAAGATTCTTTATTTTATGATGCTTAGTTCTTTTTACCTTCAAAAGTGTTCACAGGTATAAAAACATTTCTTACCAACCACGTCGCACCCCTCCTAAATGCGCTTCAGCCAATAACAAGTTAAAATTTAAGTAACGCATTCATTCATTTTCTTTTCAACACAATACTTATGTAAATAGATATCGGTACACATTCTAAGTAATGAAATTTAATTTAAAAAATGCGAAGATTTTCATAACACGTATTCTGTATTCTGATTATTGTAAATTATATTTTTTACGGAATATATAACCGATAATCAAGGATGTCTTAGGTATGGGCCATCTGGCCCCGGGCGCAGGGCTTCTTTCACAATAGAAGGCATCGTCTCGTTCTCGACTCAATCTTAATAATATCATGATTCTCTAATAATTTCAAAAGTCAAATATTATTTCCTGTTTTTTCTCCAAAAATTAAAAAATTTGAACGATATGTCGACTAGCTACATGTGATGATCGTCGTCATCCTTGTACAAAAAAATCATCATACAGCAGCACTGCTCATTCGTTCAGAAGGCGGGAGTTGGTTGTGACGGTTTGTGCGATTGTAAGCCATTCGCATTTATTTGTTTCGAGTTTGTGCGAGTATTTGACAACATATGCTACACACTGTCTTATTTTATGGTCCATAGGTGGGACATGCATTTTTGAAGAGGCCCAAGTCCTACTTCGCGTAAGGGCGGAGGGCCTCAAGAAGTCCTAAAACATCCGTGGCGATGATGTTAAATAATAATGAATTTATCGATATATTTCTTTTAAATTAGCTTTGAAATTTCTTCAATTGAAATCTGCTGAAAAATTATTAGAATTTCTTTAAGGTATCCGACTACGTTCGGAACTGCGATTTTAAAAAAGCGGATAAATAGATAATTCCCATGATATTTAGTGTCACTTAGATTAGAATACATGTGTAAAATTGTTTTAAGGACATTGTGACAAAAAAAAGATTTAAATACAATATTTCGGCAAAAAATTAACTTAGAATAATCTTTTTTCAAAATGTTATCCTTTGTGAAAAATGCTTCTATTATAATAATATTGTGCTTGTATATAGCTCAAACCACTGTACAGAAGCTCAACTAAGATTTTTGAAAAATTCACATTATTTTCAGATTTACAACTAATTGAAATAATTATCAGCGTTTTTCTCTTAAAATTTTATCCCTCTGTTGTCGTAAAATATGAATAAATCCACTTCTAAGTTATACATTACAAAAATTCTAGTTGAGCCTCTGTACAGTCTGAGCTATATACCGGCAAATTATTACTACAATACAAGCATTTTTCACAAAAGGAGAATATTTTGAAAATTGGTCATTCTATGTTCATTTTTGTCAAAATATTGTACTTAAATAAATTTTTTATTGTAACACTATTCTTAAAACAATTGTATATGCATTTTCTAATCTAATTGACACAAATATCATAAATATTATCCATTTAAACGCTTTTGCAAAATCACAGTTCTGAACGTAGACGGATACCTTAATAAGGTATTAGAATGAATAAATTTTTAGAATCACTCTTTGAATTTTCCACTTAAGTATTTTTAACAGCACCCTTTACAAAAATGTTTTGTTTGCATTGAAAACTGATAATATAAGCTGTTTTCATATTAAATATAATTCTAGAAATTCAATAACCAAGCTGACGAATTTTTTCGTAGGCGTTTTTGAGGTCATCATCGAGGGGGTGGTTGATGCCACGAAACAAAGCAAAAAAAAAAGAGAAGAAAGAAGGCAAGGTAGTGTCACCTACCATCGTGAAGGGGATCGATCGAATGGATCATGAGCTGAAGTAGACCATGACGGAACTTGCTACCGGCATGCAGGATGGGGGTGCTTGCACGTCTTTTTTTCATCTGAAAAATAAAAAAGGAAATCGTCAGTGTCGAAGAATGATAGCACGACTCTCTTATAATAATTAAAATAAAGTAATCCTATTTAAGGGTCCGACTACGTTTGGAACCTTGATTTTGCAAAAGCGTATAAATGTATAATATTTATGATATTTAGTGTCACTTAGATTAGAAAACGTATATAAAATTGTTTTAAGAATAGTATTACAATAAAAAATTATTTCAGTACAATATTTTGACAAAAAATGAACATAGAATGACCCATTTTCAAAATGTTCTCCTTTTGTGAAAAATGCTTCTATTGTAATAATATTTTGCCTGTATGTAGCTCAGACCTCTGTTCAGAGGCTTAACCAGAATTTTTGAAATATATAACTTAGAAATGTATTTATTCATATTTTACGACAACAGAGGGTAGAAATTTTAAGAAAAAAAACGCCGAGAATTATTTAAATTGGTGGTATCTCTGAAAATAATATGAATTTTTCAAAAATTCTAGTTGAGCCTCTGTAGAAAGGTCTGAGCTATATACAGGCAAAATATTATTATAATAGAAGCATTTTCTCCAAAAGGAGACTATTTTGAGGATTGGTCATTCTATGTACATTTTTCGTCAACATATTGTACTTATTTTTTTTTATTCAATAATATTCTTAAAACAATTTTCTGCATATACTCTAATCTGATTTACACTAAATGTCATGAAATTTATTACTTTATGCGCCTTTTTAAAAATCACGGTTCCCAACGTAGTCGGATACTTTATAATTCGTCGGAATTTTACTCTAAGATTCAAGAATCATTTGTTATTACTATTGTAGAAGCGAGTACTTTTGAGTTTTTTAGAACTCGTTATGTGTTATTTAAAATAGTGGATAAACATTTGTATAATTGTAATAAACTGTTAAGAAAAATACACCCAGGAACATTGAAAATAGCGACCCAAGAAGGAAGCTAAGTACAATCGCGAAACTTTGCAAATATGTACAGCATAATGTGATATGCAAATGATCCAAGTTTTGTGCCAATACACATGCGCATACACGCCGAGGTGGCGCTACAATCAGGAAGAGGGTGCTATATAAGCAAGCGCAAATTCGAAGATTCATAAACGTGACGATTACCCGCAGAATGTAGGATGACTTTGGTAAGCGAAACATGCCAGGTAAACATGCTAGAAGACATTTCTCACAGTTAAGTGAGTTTGAGAGAGGCCTGATCATCGGGATGAAAATTGCAGGCTGGTCGACGTGCCGTGTTGCTGGCCAGGCGGATCGTTCGCAGTGTGCCGTTAGAAATAGTTGGCAGCAGTGGACACGAGAAGGTACTCACGCGCGGAAAATCCGGCCTGGAGCGACCAGCGAGACCATGAGGACAGAGGATCGTGCGGTAAGCACTTGTGAACCCCACAGTGACTCGTTCAACGATACGAGCAAACGTAGGCGTAGCAATTGTTCCACAAACAATTTCCAGACACCTTGCAGAAGCAAATCTTAAATCCAAGCGCCCTTTCCTCTCACTCCCTTTAACAGCGGAACATCGGCAACTGCGTCTACAGTGGTGCCAAGCAAGATCAATGTGGAATGTCACAGACTGGCAAAAAGTTGTGTTTAGTTATGATTCCTGGTTTGTTTTGGGGACAGATGATAACCGTGTACGGGTGTAGAGGCACCCTGGTGAGCGGTACAATTCCCCCCACACAGTTCTACGTCACACTGCCCGCACAGCTGGTGTAATGGTCTGGGGGGCATAGCCTATGATAGCCGGTCCACTTTAATTGTGATGCGTGGAACCTTAACGGGCCAACGTAACGTGGATGTTATTCTTCGACCCCATGTAGGACCTTTCTTAAATGGTCTCCTAGGGGCAATTTTCCAGCAATATAATGCATTTCTTCATACAGCAAGAGTTGCTCAAGACTTCCTACGTCATTTTCAGACTCTTCCATGGCCGGACCGCTCCCCCGATTTGTCCCCTGTAGAGCACGTGTGGGATCAGCTAAAATGGCAGATGCATCTTGTCACTCTGTACATGATTTAGAGTTGGCTGCTCAAGATTTGTAGGCCCATCTGCCTAAGGACAACATAAGGTGTCTAATAAACTCAATGCCGGACCGTGAGGCGGCATGCATTGCAGCTGGAAGTGGTTCAACGCGCTATAGAAGTTGTCCAGTATTTGTGTCGTTGCACACCCTGTATTCGTTTAATTTTCTTGTTTTTGAGATCAAGTGGATATCTCATCTGTGTCATTATGTGTATTAATTTTAATTTAATTCCATGCTTTCTTCTTGGGTCGCTATTTTCAATGTTCCTGAGTTTAACTTCTCACTATATAAGAATTTATAAGATAATTTTGAATACATTGAAATGAATTATAGTGTTTTAAGGTATCTAAAAACAATAGAAACCACGTGATTCTAATAAAATGTATAAATGAATAATTTTTTTGAGATATTTAATGTCACTTGAATTAGAATAAGCATGGGAAATTGTTTTAAAAATTATTTAGATTATACTTTTCGGCAATAGGTAAATAAATAGTGATATATTATTAAAACATTGCTCTTTATGAAAAACGTTTCTTTAATAATAATATTTTGTCCATGTCTAGCAAGTTCTTCGATACAGCACCTGAACTAGTAAATTGAAATACATAGTTTAGAAGTGGATTTATTCACATTTTAATATATCAGAGTAGAGGATTTTTTAACAAAAAAATACCTACTATTATTTCCTTTGAATGCAACTCAGGGAATATAATGGGAACTTTTCAAAAATCTTAGATCAGGCTCAATAGAAAACTTTTAGCTGTGTTTAAATGAAATATTATTATTTTAGAACCACTTTTCATAAAATAATATTTTGAAATTATGTTAGTCATTCTGTATTTTTTGCAAAAAAAAAACTAAATTGCATTTAAATATTTTATTATTGTAATAATATTTAAAAACAATATGTATGTACATTCCAATTGTAGTGACATTAAATAAAAATGCAAAATTATTCATTTGCACGCTTCTTCAAAAGCACGGTTCTCAATGCAGTCTTGGATACCTTAAGACAAATTTCATTTCATTTGTTTTAAAATGTCATTCGACGAAACATTACAAGAATCATACGTAATAACAAACTATGTATGTCTCTAAGTATGACACATTTGAAAAATTAATTCCTATCCAAAAAGTACCCACAACTCTATCAAAATATATATAATTACGAATCCAATTCAATTTGCATGTATATGCTTATACAAGACAAGGTTTAATTTTTAAAATATAAATGGATCTTGTATTAAAAAGAAAAATTGATCTTCTATTCTCATATGCATTCTAAAATGCTAAAAATTAAAACCTTAATCGTAGAATCACATCAATGGCTTAAATGCATAGAATACATGAAATAATAAACACTTGAGCAATAGTTCCATCGCCTATAAATCTGCAAATGATTATTCATTAACTAATCATTGTTTATAATTATTAGCTATGCTTTGGATAACTACCACAAGAGGGCAATTAAAAGTTCCAGTGACAGGCGATCCAGAGTGGTAATTCTCAACTGACCCAGAATATAATTGACTTTATTAATAGAGTAGATGCAGCCCAAAGAACTTTGTAATGGATACCGGTTCACGTAGATATCTTCGGCAATAAACAAGCTGATAATCTAGCCAAGGAGACCCGAAATTCCTCTCAACCTTCCAATAGTCTTACCGTTACTGATACTGATGCAATAGCCAGACGCAAACTCACTTCCCATCCAGTTACGAAGCTCTTCATTCCAGATCTTAATTGTAACTGCGTAATTTCAACCACGATAGTCAGACTACATACAAGACACTTAAAAAGGATGAAAGCAAAGGCCGTTTTGGTCGTCTTCGACGCCATTTGATTTCCATGTATGGACAAGAGAACACCACCACCACCAAATGCTGAACAATATGACAATTCTAAAAATTACACCTGCGAGAAATATAAAAGTAAATAACAGAAATGTTACAAAAAAGAAATAAGTTAAAACACTGACATTCGTAATGAAATTAAAAAAATATGACCAAAAGCAAATTTATTTGAGGTAAAAGATATTGATACTCTCACGCTAAAGTTCACTGAGAAGACATTCTAATAGAAATTGACCTGTTTTTGCGTGTAATAAATACAGAGAAAATTTGGAAAATCTCCAAAAGACAGAAAGAAAAGAAACTCGTAAGAAGAGAGAGGGACATACAAGGAAAAATAATTAACCACGTGCTCTCATTTATTTATGAACCAAAAGTTATTCCAGTCAGTGACCTCGTAGAGAGTAATTGATAAAACCATAGAGATAAGGTTGAGGTACCCGAGTTCAAAGTCAACTTTACAGTATTTTGATTTTGCTCTTATTTGATAGAGAGATTTGAGGAAATGGACCTAGTATTTACAGAAAACACAATCCAGTAAAATAGAGAACAAAAATCTTCTATGACCAAATGAATCATAGAAAATAAATACATTATCAACGATGTTAAAGGGTGATTCTTGTAAATAATCAATTACCATTTCTTAACTTTACAAATAAATTTATTAAATTTAAACATAATTCTATATGGTGTTCTTGTGGTAAATTTTAACTAAAATATGCGTATTTACAGTTTTTTTTAAATAATAGAATTATATATATATATATATATATATATATATATATATATATATATATATTAATTTAGCAATACAAATTTAAGATGTCCTAATACCTCTGAAGACCCTCCGTGTGGAGTGGCCCGCTACACCTTAAATCTGTACAGGCTCAAGCGTCCTCCCGTTGGTGTGGTGTTAAAGTTAGGTGTGAGGGTGTCAGCTAAGGTGTCGTCCTCGTAACTTAACCATGGCTCTATATTACGAGGTCCAGTGCTAATAGCTCTCGTGTAGCTATGTGGTGCGAATTTAATATCGTTCTAACTCACACACCAAAAAGTACCAAAGTTTATGTTCAAAATAATCGCTTATATAATTCTAATAATTTTGTTTTTTTTTAAAAAAAAGAATTCTACCCTAATACATTAAAATATAAAAAATAAGGAAACAAAAAAAATTAATATAAACAAAAATTTAAAAACGAAAGTAAAACTCACTCATGTTATTTTTTCACTAACAGTCACAGCCTCGCTTCACATTCAGTTTTAGATAAGAAATTAAATAAACACATAACATATAAGGGACAAGACAAGTATTTGATTATATCGCTAGCCACAGTATCTAAAAAAAAGACTTTTACGCTCAATACACAAAATAAAGAATACAAAGATCTCATGAAAATCTGCGCACACTACAAACACACTTTTCCTAAAATAGAAATTATTATTCCACTAAGCCAACCAGAAAACATTCAGGCTCTGGTGTCTCTTCAAATAGATTTGTATGCAAAGTTCTTATCTACATCTAGAATAGGGACAGGGAGGCCGTTAAGTTTCAGGGGTTTCTAAAGAAAAGCCTCCAAGGTACTTTTTTTCTCAGTAGACCACCCTCGAATGTACTCAACACAAACAAAAATATCGAGTCCACTTTCTCCGCGCAACCCTGGCTTTTCCAAAGCACTCAAGAAAGTTGAACGTAAAGTGCTCGAGAGAAGGGCTTTTATAAACTCTACTAGATTTACTTTTTCGTATATTTTCAATTCAGAGCTCTTATCGAAGTTGTTTCTGACGTTTCTTTAAGACGATCGCTTTTTTTTTCTTTGTGCTGAAACACGTTTTACTGCTTATGATAATTATAGTTAAATTTAAGGTATCCGAACACGTTCGGAGAGTGCTTGTTAACAAACTAGCACATTTGAACATTATAAATGCTTTTTTATAGGACTCAATACCAATAAATACTAATATTTAATCAACAATATTTAAAGCAATTATAAGAAAACTTTTAGCAATATTTTTGAAAAACTTCAAAGATATTAGAGAAAAAGTTATAAACATATATTAGTAAAAGTATTACTTAAACAAACTAGATGCATTTATCTAGAAAATGTGATAAAATTTTAATATTTTATTAAAATTTGAAAATTTTAGAGCTGATTGAGTAAACATTAGAAGAAATGTGACATTCTTTATGAAACCATTATCTAAATAATAAGCCATAATTCAAAGAGCATTCATACAGTAAGATATATTTTAGTACGTTCTCTAGAAAATAACATAAATATCAGGTTCAAAAAGTTTTATAGAAATACAGGTGTAACATTTTGAGTTATCATCGTACTAGCCAAAATAGATTTTGAGCAATTTATATACCCACTTCTGGTAGAGATTAAAGACCCCCTTCCGGTTTTTCTAACTTTATAAAATTTATTGTAACTTGGCATCTAGGTAGCGTAGAAACAAAACAAAGTATGTTTTGTAAAGGTAAAAGATAGCTTTATTCAATAAAATAAAAAACAAAAATATCTGTCTTGACCGAATGTGGTCATTTTCAACGTGTTCGAATACCTTAAGGGAATTTAGAGTTTACAATTGTGAAAAGGTACGTTGGGGTCACTTATCAGTTTGTTTTTATTTGCAATAAAAAATAAAATCTCTTTTTGATATATTTTTGATAAATATATTAATTTCAAGGAGAGGTGTATCCACACAAATGAAGTGCGTTGTGACTAATGCCACCTATCTGAAGTAGTCAGAACGAGGCCCACGAAGAAGTACGCCTCGAAGAAGTACGCTCGAGGCTAGAAGTACGCCTGTTGTTGGCGTTGAGCACCATACAGGTGACAGTACAAATTAGCTCGGCGAAATTCCCCGAAAGGACGATAGATGGCGACACCACATATCTTCAACTCCACAATTTTGCCATGGAACTGGAGGGGAGGGAAATATTCTCCATTCCCCTGAACTCGTGTGATTCCGTCACTAGACTATCGGACCCACTGATTTAACGAGCACGTACTCCGTGCGTACTCAGAGGGTTTTTGGTGGCATCAGGCATCGAACCCAGGCCTTCCGGTCTGGAGTTCGATGCTCTAACCACCAGGCTACCCATGACCCAAAAGGTCAGTGGGGCGGTGCGCAACGGGCACATCTCTTCAAGCCGTGCTCGGGGCCGAAACCCCAAGCATCCCACCCGGCCGACAGTCGGCCGGGATTACCTTAAATATAAATTGAACCTTTTTAAAGATAAAACAATACATCAAATGGAATTTCAAAATTTTATAATACTAGGATTTTTATTAACGTCACACTATAAAGCAACAACAAGGCTATGATGACGGACCTCGTAATTTAAAAAAAAATTACATAATGAGGACGGCACCTAAGCCGATTGCTCCCATTTCCTGACTTCAACATTATGCCAACAGGAGGACCTCGAGTTTCGACAGAATAAACGTGCAGCAGTCTCTCGATAAGGCAATTCTTCAGTTGTACTAGCACGATAACTCATAACACGCCGGCTACACGATTCCACCACCATGACCACTAGGCTACCATAGCCTTTATAATACGGGAAAAAATGCAAACATATTTATAATTAGCGACACATTTTAATCAGGAGTTATTTAAACTTATGATTCTTCAAACATTTATGATATATATTTATTTCTCATTCAAACACGTGGGCGCGTTAGCCTAGCAGTCAAGGTAGTGGACTTGTGGCTAGAGTGTCATGAGGTCGAGCCTAGTATCACCGAAGATTCACCTTGCAGTGGGCCTTCTATCTTCTTACCTAAATTTCCTTCCCTCCCTAGTTTGGCAATTCGTTTTGGAAGTGGTTTCCTCTCGTGTCCTATGTCTGTTTCAGGGTCTTTATTTCTCATTAGAAGATAGCACCTGAGTGTATTCGTGTTTGTGTGTGTGTGGTTTTTTTTCTTCATTTGCATTGTATCTGTTGAGTGCTTTTGCAGTATTCTTCCCCCGGTTCTCAAGAATTTTGGGAAGGGTCCCTCATTTGGGACCTTTTTGTACATGTGTTTCGTTTAATTTGCAAATAAAATAACTTTTCGGAGGGTTGGATGCAGCTCTAAACCCTTTGAGTGAGCTCGATTCTCTGGAGTAAGTAAGTAAGAAAGTATGAGGGGGCCGATGCAATTTAAATATGTGGAAGTCAAAAGTTCTTCCAGTGACGTGGTGTGAACGTTCGGAGAGGGAGGTGTCACACGATTCAGATGCCGTCCGCGTCACTTGACCATGGTTCAAAATTACGACATCCGTCGTTAAAAGACCTCGAGTAGCTGAATGGTGCGACGTTAATGTTCACTCATTCACCCATTTATAGACAAAATATATTCATGTTTTAAAAAGTTAAATTCTTTGCTGTCTCAAAAGGATCTAATATATAGAATATAAATATCACATTATAGTAACAACGTATAGTATACAACGTAATTTTGAGCCCCGTCCAATGATGAGCACAGTATCTCATTCTTTAAACTTTCACAGCACTCCGCAATCGGAATGTGTAGACTCGACAACATTAATTAATTTCGTTCTTAACGGGAAAAGGGCTAAGGCAGTGCTTCTCAAAATTTCAATATTCGCGATCCAATATTCAATCAAAATTTTCATCACACCCCTCATACAATAACAATGTATTGAATCCAATAACACTTTACTTTGATGTAAAAAATATGATGCGGCTGTAACATTTTAAGTGCCACCGACGTATATAAACGTCTCGTTCAGCCCCAACATTAATTTTCCCGGACGTTTATATACGTCTTTCCGAAGTATGATCTTTTCTGTTGCACTGTTATCCATAAAATTATTTTGAAGGCTTTAGAATGCAATAAAAGGACCTTGACAATATTTGCGAAGGATTTACTTATTTCAAAGGATTTTTACTTCTTTATTCCTTCCCTCTCCACCTCCACCCCTACTCCACCCCTAATACATCACATAGTGACGACAAAGTGGAAAATGGTTGGCATTGAGAAGCGAATCACGTAAGTTTTAATTAACAGTTACGAAATTAATTAAAAACCGTATAAATTATCAAGATAAGTGTTAATTTTCTGTATAATTTCATATGACAATCTCAAGGGCTCACTGGTAATTATTAAACTTTTTCTTAACTTAATATTGTTAAATTAACTATAAAATACATTGTGTAGCACTGATATATTTATAAGAGGAATATATTAGTGTAAAAGTGTTTTTTTTTATTTTGTGAGAATGGGTTTGTTTTATTTTCATTTAATTAATAATTTTTTAATAATCTTTTGTCTTCGATTTTCCAATATACTAGCGAACCGTTCGCAGAGTTGTCACGTCCACCCCCTAAGGAAGAAGGGCGCCCCACAGTTTCAGTAACGCTGGACTAAGGTATCGAAGGAAATATAATATTGAACATGTAAAATCTATTTGTGTCTTAGTGTAGCACGATTTAAAAGTCACAGAAGAGTACTAGTACTAAATGAGTTTCCAGAAGTCGTCATTTATTATTTTGTCATGGCTCAGAATTTCTCGAAGCTTAATACTGATAATTTTTATGTAATTCAAAATTGACGCAAGAGTTCTCATATATAAGCCATTTTGAGTTAGTGAATGTAATTTTAATCCAATGGAAATTCTACTTTCCTTTTCAAATTTACTAGTAGTAGCCGTTACCCGACCTCTTCGCTGCATAATTTACTCGTCCTTGAGAAAAACTACATATTATTCTTGCATTATCTTATCTAAGTTCTAGCATTAAGCCTTCAATTATATTGAAAAATATTTTATAGCCCTCGTCTCTTGATTTAAAAAGAGCAGGACTTTAATTTCTAAAAAAGAAATATATTTATTATTTACGCTCCTTTAGCCCATCATCAATTTCCACAAACAGTACAGTTAAAAGATGTTTACTTATTTAAAGAAACGTGTCTTATATAAATTTCATTCTAAAAAAGCGGATTTTTTTATCTATAACACCACCGAAATTCACCTTGGAAGTCAATTTCCACAAAGTCCACTCTTAGAGTATGTTTATATAACAACAAAAAAAACCGCAAAAAACCCCACACGGCTGCTGAATTTCAAGTTTTAAGTCTAATAATAATAATAATAAAAGAATATTTATTATATGCAAGGCCTAGTCTATATCTATAATACCTTTCTTTGCAGTTGATTTTCATAAAATATGTTCTTATTGTGACTCAGCAGAAGAAACATGTTTTTAAAGTTTTATATTTGTAACTTTAAGAGTTCAAAAGTGGGAAACTTTTTATCCATAACGTCCGGGTAATGTACACCTTCCGCAATCTCCCTTAGAAGTCGATTTCCGTAAAACTCGTTCGTTAAAAGAATATTTTGGTCAATTTTCAAGTCTGTGGGTGTAATAGTTCAAATAGGGGAATTTCTGTCTGTAGCCTCCCCCACCCCCGAACCCCACTTGGGAGTCCGTAAAATCTGTGCTCTGTGGATCTTAACTCATTAAAAGGAATGTTTTTGCCTAATTTCGAGACTGTAAGTATAATAGTTCCAGTTATTTTGTGATGAGTGAGGGAACTGTTTTTCGTTTATATTTATGTATCAATGAAGATTTTAATTTATTAAAACTTTATCCACACACAAAAGAGCAAAAAGTGCAAACGGTTTTATGGAATTAAATTTTGCTACGATTTTTGAAAATATTTTACTTGTATTTTAATGATTCATTAGTGGTTTTTCGCATAGATTAAGAAGTATAATTTTGTTTAATATTTCAAAAGAAAATTTAATTCCATACAACTTCCATTACTTTTTCTTCTTTGGCAATTTTACACTTTATTGAATTTGAATCTACGTACTAATCTAGATTTGAAGAGGAAAATGGAGTTTTCACAAGATACGAACACAAAATAGCTGGTAAAAGGGAATCTCAATTCAAAAAGCCAATACTTAACTAAACCGATACCACAATAAAAACAAAAATAAGTTAAATGAAGTCAATAGGTTGGAGATTACGTCAGCTAAGTGTTATCTCTTTTATCTATACACATTTTGCGTGCATATTTTCTTTGCTTGTAAAACTTTTAAACTACTTAACCTTGATGGCTGATTCAGCACCGATTAATGGCTATTATCTACATCCTCCATCGTACAAGAGTCTAATTTTTTTTTCAATAATGTGCGGATTAATCATTTGCTTTGAGGACTATTTAAAATAGTTGATAACATCATCATTTAAAATATAAGAGTTTTTCGGAACAAAAGCCTAATTGGGTGCTCAATTATTCTCGCCACTTAAATCATTTTATCCAAGAGATGTAGCAATTCCTGAAGATCTTTTGTCATAATTCCTCTTTTCTAAAATTTTCTAAATGGGGTTTTCAACCTTCTTTCATGGAGAAAGTAATTTTGCATGAATCACTTCCAGTTCTTCAAAAGGCGTCACTTTCCACACATACTTTCCCTTTTCTTTATGGATCCTCTCCAACTATTCAATTACTTATTAGAAAGAAGCACCGCTTACTTTGTAAAAATTCAACATAATAAAACCTGTATCCCATAAAATAAAATCCCATGTATCAAAGTTGATTTTCAATCAAAAAAAAGTTTTCTTTTCTAAAATGTACATCTAGAGCAATGCAAAAAGTTAAATTCTCCGCCATGATCTTATTATGGAGTATTAATTTTCCATACAAAATATTAAAGAAAAAAGAGGGAATCGAGTCCCATTTTGCATTATTTCATATTCCATAACAAACAAACAAAACCACCAAGTTTAATCAGTCTTTCTTTTTTACGATTATATTTTGTCGCATTGATATTCGACTTTTATACACAATGGTTTTATTTTAGACTTATTCTATCAAAAACTGAATCAAGAGCTAACAAGAAAAACAATAACACAATTTCTAATTTAATTTGGTACTTACATATTATCACAACCATATTGGCAACATTATATGAAACGAAGCACATGGATGCCAATTCAGCGCGAACGACACATGAGAAATCGGGGTCGCTAACTTTGCGAGTTGTCTCGAACATTGGCATTCTTGCGATACTACGCAAGTACCATTAATTTTAACTTAACAGTTGATACCAACAACTGATAAGTAAACTAATTTTTAGAAAACACTTAAGTATGTTTTTTGCACAAAAACATAGTGTTAGAGTTAATACAAAGTTATTTATGTTAAAACATTTTTTACCCCAAACACTGTCACTCATAAAAGGCTTCTGTTATAGTTAAGAAAATGAAAATTATGAGTCACGATTTTTGGCGTAGTTGGCGCACTTCTAACGCCACCGCCCTAATAGAAAATACCAATTATAATATTGTGCATTATATAGATAAAAACACATATAGTATTATTTCATACAAAGCTACATAGCCGAATTGGTACTCAAAGGGATGACTTGACTTTAAATTCAATCACGAAACTCACAAGCGTGGTTTTGATTGAAGTTATGAAAATGACATAAGTATTGAGAAAAAGATCTCAATTTCGAATACTTTATTATTTTTTAATAAAAATCATTTTTTTTCATATAAAAGTTAATCTTACTACAATATCAGCTTAGTCGTTAGCTTTTCCCTTCTCAGACAGATCAAAGCTGCTAAAAATACTACGACAGACAGATGGCTAGATTATGGTGCGGCTTAGAAATAATACCAGAAATTGGCTATCTTCTTTGCTTCAAAAACATTTCTTGGATAAATATCACATAATAAATAGTTGAAAGGCTTCCTAAGCGACGATATGATTCTTCTTAAGCGAGTTCAAATTAGTTTTATCGGAAAAACTAGAAGTTTTCTCCAATACTAAATCACTTAATCATTTTTAACAAAACTCTTACTGACATCAAGGATATTATAACAAAAAAAAACATAAATTTACCACGATATTGGAATCCAGCAGTTAATACTGAACATTTAGGAAAACTTTAATGGTTTTCAGATACATATTTGTTCAAAAGATTTAAACCATAGCAAGTGAGATGGCAAAAAAGTATGTATAGATTTTATTTTATTTTTTTCTTTCTTTCCTTTTTACTCTGATTTTAAATTCAAATTTATTGTGTAGCATTTCTATTGCAAATGACATGCACTAGTCTTTCAAATTTATGAGAGATTATGAATCAAATTATTTGAATCATATCATCGAGGAGAAGAAATGGAAAAGGAATAACATTTTATTGGTTTTAAAATTATTAGATAAATTTTAGTTAAATGCAATTCATTTGCATTGTAGAAAATGTAACCATAACAAAACGCTCAATCATACATTTTCTTCAAGGAAATAGTTTTTATCGAATCAATTTGTAATCATTCTCTTCTAATTCAATCTTCGCTTACTTAAATTTTAATATATTTTGGAGTACATTTCCATTTTGTGGAGTCGTAAAAAAGCAATAACAATTATCAAATACTAGTAAAAAGTAGTTAATTGTGGTCAATTTACCACACAATCATGAGTATGAGTGCTTATGACTCATGAAAACTTAAAAAAAAGAAACACTTTATTTTTACGTTTGGTGTTTAGTTTGGCAAAAAAAAAAAAAAAAAAAAAAAAAAATTACTCGTTGCCAACGGCCTCTAAAATGGTATCCTTGTATATATATATAATGTTTGAAACTCTGTTATTAATTTAAAAATTGCTAAAGTTAAACAATTTCAAGACATACATAACTTTTACATAAATAAAAATAATTTTTGCTAATTTTAAAAATTTAATGTATTTTAAACATTTTAACTATGTTAATATATAAATCTAAAGAGTGTTTTTTTAGAGGTATAGAACTTTAAATTGCAATAAAACAACGATGTATTATTCGATTGACATGAAATTTTCTTTATTCGAAAGATAATCTTCTAGCATTACATTTTAAATACGATTTCTGGCATAGGACTGCCACGGCTGGCTCGGATGTAGTCCAATCTGAACGTCCAATTTTCGATGACTTTTTCCAACATTTGTGGCCGTATATCGGCAATAACACGGCGAATGTTGTCTTCCAAATGGTCAAGCGTTTGTGGCTTATCCGTATAGACCAATGACTTTACATAGCCCCACAGAAAATAGTCTAGCAGTGTTAAATCACAAGATCTTGGAGGCCAATTCACAGGTCCAAAACGTGAAATTAGGCGGTCACCAAACGTGTCTTTCAATAAATCGATTATGGCACGAGCTGTGTGACATGTTGCACCATCTTGTTGGAACCACATCTCCTGGACATCATGATTGTTCAATTCAGGAATGAAAAAGTTAGTAATCATGGCTCTATACCGATCACCATTGACTGTAACGTTGTGGCCTTCATCGTTTTTGAAGAAGTACGGACCAATGATTCCACCAGCCCATAAAGCGCACCAGACAGTCAGTTTTTCTGGATATAACGGTGTTTCGACATACACCTGTGGATGAGCTTCACTCCAAATGCGGCAGTTTTGTTTGTTGACGTAGCCATTCAACCAGAAGTGCGCTTCATCGCTAAACAAAATTCGCTTATGAAAATCGGGAACAACGGCAATCTCGTTTTGGGCCCATTCGACGAATCTACGCCTTGCTTGATGATCGTTTTGATGAATTGCCAAACCAAACTGAGAATAAATCACTTGACAGCTGTTAAAACGGTCGCTATCTTGGAAAGTAATACCAACTTAAACTTCTATATCTGGAAAAAAAAACACTCTTTATATTCTGGTTCATTAAATATGCAGAAACAATATATATATTTAAAAACTTTCTAAATATGCAATAAAAGAAACTTCAATCATTTTTAAAATTTGTTTACATTTTTAATGAATTGTTTATATTTCTCTCGATAGATAATTCTTTAACAACTATTTATACCGTCTGGAGAGCACCCATTTCACTAGTTCCTTGTTACTATTTTTGAATTCGTCGACACGACAGGTAGATTAATTTATATAAGCAATTGATTTTTTTCAAAAACCAAGTTTGTTGTTTCTTTTACCCAAGTAGAAATCAAACATTTTTCCAAACATTATGTGAAAAATTTGCAAGGTATGAAAGTAAATAGAATACACACACCCAAAAAGATAAAAAGAAAATAGTTTTGGAAATTTTCGCGAAAAAATAAATTATTAAGAAGTTTACATACAAACACACATAATGGAACCTAAAACTAATATATTTCTTTAAAAATACTTAAAATTAAATTATTTGATTTCTGGAGAAGATTGGAAACATCCATAACGTTTAAATGTATTAATTAATTATTATATTTTTTGCTTGAATTTTTACAATTTTTTTATATTTTTGGTAAGATTTACAAAAGAAATTACCTATTACAGAATAATGCCTTAGAAAACATAATTTATAGGAATGAAAAAATTGCAATAATTTCAAGTAATAGTATTTTAAAAGAATAATTGTCTTTTTAAAAGAAAAAAGGAAACAAAAGAACCTTTAAGGAAATAAAATTCAACAACTAAGCTACTTTTTATAATTATACAGATTCTACATCAGTTTAATATAAATGAAACTTATACTTTTTATTGTATTTGTTATTATAACACAAAAAGGAACAAATGTTGATGTAATAATTGGAAAGTATAACTTAAGGTAACTGTAGAATTTAAAACACAAAATTATAGAGGAAGTATAAGTGGTTTTAAATCTTTAAATCTTATCTTTGTAAATTATTTGAAAAGAGGGATGTAAATAAATTTGCTCTAAAACATTGTTTTGAATAAAGAATGGGAAGCTTTTATTTTTGTCTTTGTAAGGAGTTGGAATATTAAATAAAAATAGTGAAACTGAGCGGAAAAATCTCTTTTTTGGAAATGTAGAAAATAAAATTCCCTGACTGTTCGCGATTTCCTAGAAATGGGAGGAAAAATAGTGGATGTAAAGCAAAAAGTCATGAAGGGGGGAGGATATATTGAATAAAAGTAAGAATTGAGTTTCTTTGCTAAAAAAATAAATTTGGCAAATATGAACCACCAGATTTTAGAATAAACACTTAAACTAAATTTTACCGAAAATAAACTGCTGAAAATTTTTTTTATTGAGACGTCTGTCGCTGAAAGTAAAATAAAAGAGCTGCAATACAGAGAAGAGCAGAAAGAGGGAAAGATGTAAGGGAGAAAGAAGAAAACAGAAGAAAAGAAAAAGCGGCAGAAAATAAGAATCAAATCACTTTTTCATTACGCGCGTGATGTCAAATACGTCACAGTCCAGGTATGAATGACGTAAGAGGACCGTTTGATTGACGGTTTCGTGCCAAAAGATCGACTTTATTCGAAGTGAAAGGAAGTCACGAAAAGCAGAAAAACTTTGCCTGCCGAACTCTTCTTCCCTTTTAGTTATTCCCCTGCTGGACAAGAATATTTCTGATCAATAACGTATTCAGTCTTCGTTTTTTTTCATTTCATTTATTTATTTTTTTTTTCATTTTTCATTGCAAACAATTCCAGTTCAAGTGTGACAAAGATAGTGAGGGCGTATTTTTTTGCCTCTCTTTAGAAGTGGTTTTTAGTTTCCATCGAATATTTTCGAGGCACTGTTCTTAAAAAGTGAGCGTTTTGAGAATTTATTACATAAGAAAGACATTTGTCTGATAGCATTAAAAATAGCCAATTAAAACGAATGCAATTAAACGTAATGAATTTGTCAAAAAATCATTAAAAAGGAGAATGAGCAAGGAAATTTTCTTCTCTTTCTTTTAATATAAAATTATGTTTGTTTTATTTTCCAAATCAAATTATGGACTTGAATGCACGAAAAAAAATTCAACAAAAATAAAGATTTTAATTTTAGATCAGCTATATTAATAAATCATGAAATATTTCCAATAATCTACGGGATTTTTTTTATTTCGTTTGTTAAAATTTCTAACATATTTTCTTTTATATAGCCAAAATTTAATTTATTTTAATTTATATTTGTTTATTTTTGACTGCAATTGTTTGATAGTTTCTTGATGTCATACTTCGAAGCTATGCGTGAAAGCTATTTATCTAAATTTAACTTGTTCGACAATGCATATTGCAACTAAAATACGTACATCTTATTCTTAAAACTTCTAGAATGTTCTCAAGTAACAATTCTGTAATCCTGGCAGCGTACCCGCCTCTTAAGCCAAAGATTACCGGTTTAATCCTAACTAAAATCGATGGATTTTCTAAATGTGAAAATCGTGGACACGCAAGTGATATAATTATGTGGCAAGTCAAAGATCCCTTGAACATCTATATGGTTCTGGTAATCACGGCAATATTTAGAATCCAACGAAAACTCGAATTCAATACATTCAAGCGTCAAAAGTTTGGTAACAGGAACCACCACTAGATGATGCCACCAATGAAATCACTTTCCATGTCTACAAAGACTATATTCCCAAAATGTAGCACATTTGAAAAACAGCAATCTTGTGCAATTAAATATCAATTATTCTAGCTAAATGAACCTCTGATTTTTTTAGAAATAAAAATCAATAAAACATTCTAGATAGCAATCAGCCTTTCAATATGATTTTGATTCGGTTTGAATGGGACTTGCGATGAATTGATGGCGGAGATCATGAGGTAAAATCAACGAGTTTCAGTTCCCCAAAATGACTTTGGTTCTCCAAAATGACAGTGGGCATGTTTAATAAAGTACATTTTATTGAGTAAATATCTCATATTGTTCTTGTGGAAAGGAGCAAAAGTTGAAATTACGAAATACGTTCTCAACACATTCTACCTTATATTGTCTGGATGCGGATTCAAACCAATATTAGAAAATTTTAAAGATTCTGATATAATATACTATACGTATTTAAAAATAACTGCACCAGATTTTAATAGAAATTTATTTTCTATTTTCGAAATCAACTAATAATTGAAAAATACAAGATGTTCCAAAAACTTTGAAAGTAAAGATATTATTTCTTCCTGTAAGCTCCAAAATTATTATTATTAATGCAAAAACTTACCTTGAGATTCCATTTAGAAACATAGAGATTATATTACTTATCTCAAACTTTTGTGTTAATTGAACAAAGTGAACCTTAAATTGTGTAAAACCAGTTTTTAAATTTTCATGAATAACTTTCTGAATTTTTATTTCATATTTCCTATCTTGTATTTAAGTTCGTTTTATTCAATTCCTACTATTACCCCACACTCTCCATACATTTATTTATCTTTGTAGAATTTTCAATCGTTAATAAAATACATTTTAAAGCGCTCAATTGAGTTGAAATTTTATATACGTGATTATTCTGGATGACAATACAGTAATTTTTTTAATTATAATTAATAAAAATTAATTGATTAAAACTAATTATTCAAAGAATTAAAAATACAGCCACGTTGGTATCATTTTTAGCGACTTAGCTACTCTTTTGGCGACTTATGTCAAAACTTGAAAATGTTTTATTCTTACATTTTAAAGCGCTCATTTGAGTTGAAATTTTCGATACACTATTATTTTGGGTGAAAATACGATAATTTATGTACAAATAGTTAAAATTATATGACTGAAACTAATTATTTAAATAATTACAGATACGGCCACGTTGGTTTCATTTTTAACGACTTAGGTCAAAACTTTAAAATATTATTTTCTCACGTTTTGAAGCATTCAGTTGAACTGATATTTTATCTACATGATTGTTTTGGTTGAGAATACGATACGTTAATGATAATTAATAAAAGTTAATTATCACTTAATGCTGTGATTTTGTCCTTTGTATATACATATCTATATTAATTGTAACTATTTATTAAAAAGTAGCTATAATAAAATTTTTCTTTGTTGATCTAAGTAGGAATTGGCTTAAAATATTTTTTATACTACTTGTGTGTGTGTGTGTGTGTGTGTGTTTCGTTTAATTTATCTTCTTTTACAAATACGAAATGGCTGTAAATCCCCCAAAAAGTTATTTTAAATTACATTCAAATAAAAAATATTCCTGTTTAGAACAACTGAGCGTGCGAGTTTTTAAGACGTTCACGGATTTAACAAGCGCATTTGTAAAATACCAGCGTTATACCTACATAAAATTTACTTGTCATTTCATTTTCTTTGCGTATTTACGAAATAAAATGTAATTATATATTCTGGTATCACAGTCACAATTTTGTTTGGTAGTAAAATTGAATAGAAGTTATAAATATCTTATTACGAGTTTTCTAAAATCCTTTTTTTCGTATTTTAAAATATGTAATTCAATTTATATTTCTTTTTCTTTATTTTGTGAACTAGTTTTGATTAACTACTTAAACTCTATAGTAGTAATAGCTATTGTCGAAACGTTTTCCATTTATTATTGTCTGCTTTAATTCAGTAATTCATGTAACTCTAATTTATTTGATTACGTTATTTATTTGTTGATAATTGTCTGTTGTTATGTTATGTTGCTCAAGTTGACATCTTTTGCAGTTATTCTAAATATATTTTTGTTTAGTTGGAGAAAAGAATTGTAACGCGGAATGGACGCTGGCTGAACTACATACGCATTTCATTTTTGTATATTTTCGCCATATTATGATTCATCTGGAGATCTTTTTGATAATTTATTTGCGAAAAAGAATAGAAGGCGTCCGTGGAATAAACTTTAGCTGCTATTATTCACATTTTCTGGCGTCCGTCACAAAACCTTCTGATTCAAAGTAGCTACAGGTTTGTCAAATGATTTATTATTTATCACCGTAGAAATTAGTGAGACCGAGCCACAAAACATAAAAATTTCAGAAATGAAATAAATTCTTTTAAAGAGTATACTTGGAAGATCTAGACTTTGCTACACGTATCTTAGTAACGGTCATAAACAAACAAAAACATAAAGAAAAGGAAAAACTAAAAAAAAAAAAAAAAAAGAGAAAAAAAAAAAGAACATGAACTAGATTTGGCAAGAATGAAAGCAATATAGCTAACTGTAGGTGGGTCTGAATGTCATGCTCATTCTACTTAATTTAAAAAAGAACTTAATTTTCACCGTAAAATAATACAATTATAGTTGAAATTCTTTATTTAAATCTAGTATAACGTCCACTGTATTAAATGTTATCCAAATCAGACTGTTTTTCTTTTGTTTTCTTACTTTTATTGAGCAGAAACACAAAAGATTCTGTAGCGAATCCCATTGTTTGGGGAGGGATTTGACAAATTCTTTGACTTCACAAAAACTCAGTTAAGTCTCATAAGAAATATTTCAATTACTTTTCAATATTTCTTAAGGCTAATGTAGAACTCATCTTTTGTTATCTTTTTCAAAATGTTATTCAAATGTTTTTATGAAATGTTTTTTAAATGTTACTTATAAAAAAGAATGAAAAAAAACATTTTCTGTAAAACATTATGCCACAGTGGGAGAACACAAATATGCATTCACTCATAAATCAAATTCTTTTGTTTTAGTTATTGCTTCTTTAATTATCACGTTATAAATACAACGAATGTCTCTCTCTCTCTCTCTCTCTTGAGAACATCTTCAAGCATTTTATTTTGTCTTGAGAAGTACTGAATTTTTTTAAACTAATATCTATTCCCCAAAAAATCTAAGAGTCCAAAATATTCTTACGAATTTTCAAATTCCTACATTATTCCCAGAACGAATTTCTAACCGTGAGAATCTAGTTACACATTTATTAACTCAAAGAGTATAATTGGAACTATATCTACTCTTTTACTCATTTTATTAGCACTTCAAAAGAAAGAATCGAATTGTACAATTTAGATGCAATTTAGATGCAAATTAGATGCTAATTTGAAAAGTTAATTTATTACTCTTGTTTGTTTTTTATTAGTTCTAATTTATTTTCATATACCACGCAAGGAACAAAATTGTCTTAGAAGAAACATCGTCACGGTATTAAAACTAATCTCAACTAATAAAACAATTTCACTAATAAAGCGTGCAGGTCTGAAATATCTGTGGCCACTGAGGCATTAAGCGATAAGCAAAATGAATTGCTGAAATTACCTTAAAAGGAATTATATGAAGCGAAAAGAATTGTCAAGATATTAACTGTTAACACTAGATGTTTTAATTCTATAGTGAATAATAATGTACATTCAATATTTTATATGAATTTTGCAAGGGAAATTGCATAGGCTCATGAAAACCATGTATTGGGTTTGTTGCAAGAGCGAATAGTTTTTAAAATGTCTGGTTTTAACTTTAATTTAATTTAGAAGGAAACTGCATATATTAAATGGGAAAAAACTGGTTAACAAAAAATTGGCATATATATATATATATATATATATATATATATATATATATATATATATATATATATATATATATCTTTTAATAAATAAAAGCATGCAACAAACAGAAAATAATACATATGTATATATACAGGGTGTTGCCGAATTCGACCGACAAATTCAGAGGGGTGACGACATTAGTCAGCAAGGGGATGACTAATCACCACATACAAAATTGAATTGCAAACCCCGTGTAGTCGGAGTAAGTCGCGAAAATAGTTGTGAAGAGTGTGATGCATAGTGGAATGAAAAGGAGCAAGAAGAGGTAAGAAATAAATTTGTTAGGGGTATTTTTTCTGTCCAGGTATCAAGATTAATCAAGAAATTTCCAAAGTAGAAAAAAAAAACTTCTTATATTGTACAAGTTCTTAAAATATAAATGAAAGGCATTTTTTTTATATATATGAGTGTTATTATTGTTACCAAATATGTACTTTTAAAAGGAACGTTTCTATAAAAAAAACAATATTAGACAGAATTGAAACGCATGAATTCAGTGTTTGTAAATACATGATTGCATTTTAGTTGTCTATGATTATGATGCCACGTGAATATATCCCCTTATTTAATTTTCAATTAATACAACTATGGGGTAAAACATATAGAAGTATGTCTAGCAACGGACTTCACAATTTTGAACTATGATCAAGGAATGAGAATTACTCCTCACGGTCCTACTTTTCATAAGGTAAGGCAAAGTAACCTAGTAGACATGTTTACGAGCTTCGTGGTTAATTATTTGAAAGTTGAACCCCGTGTTTAACTCCCCATTAATTTATTGTTATTTTAATTACATTTTTAGAAGCTATACAAGGGTTACTGGCGACTGGCTTTATTCAAATCCGTTGACTCAAGATTCAAGGGGTAGGAACGATACTTGAGCTGGAACCCTAGTCTCCATATTTCCAAGCCATGCCAAGTGTATGAGTCCACATTTCCCTATAAGCACATTGTGAATGCGTTAGAAATCAATAATACTGAAAACTATGCTACACATTGAATGGAACTGAATCTCGGAAGTTCTTACGTGGTGAGGAACATACCAGTTCAGGTATCCATCTCACCACTTGTTCAAGGTTCACAATTACGATTTGATCCCCATAGTCTTGAAGTGTTGTTCTAGAGTGATATCAATCACACAGCTAAAAAACTAAGTATTATACCCCATATATTTTGAAGTTATGTTACTTGAAGCGTGCAGCAGAACAGTTTACTTTTTTACAGGTGTTATAGTCGTACCAGGACTGAAACCAATCCCATGGACATTAGCCAATTATTGCGTTTTTTGTATCATTAATGCAATATGAATATATATAAATGCAATATGAACAATCAGGTGCGTGAAGATGCCAGGCAAGCTTTGGGTGAGTTGAAAGCTTCTATTTATAAGAATTTCGAAAGAATTAAGTCTGCTAATTTTCTAAAAGCATGTAAAGAAAGTTTAAAAGGAAGCCATTGCAAGCCAAGTTACGCCAAAGCGCAGTTACGCCAACGTCGTGGCGCCATCTGGTGTTACGGAAAATAAAGGAAAGTCTTCCGATTATTGTGTGGTTGTAGACTCGGATAATTGCTCTTATGAGGATGTTAAAAAAATTATTAAAGCGAAAATAAACCCAGCGGAATCTAAATTAGGAGTTTGTGACTTGAAGAACATCAGAGGAAACAAATTGTTAGTTAAATGTGTCTCTGAAAATGATCGTGACCGGCTTTTAACAGAAATTCAGGAAAAATCTCCAGAATTAAAGGCTTCCGTTCCCAAAAGGAGAAATCCAGCCATAATTATTAAAAATGTGCCAAATGAAGTAAAAAATGAAGATCTCTTAAAAGTGATTACTGAACAAAATCCTGAAATTGTTGTAGATGATGAAAGTATACGGCAGTGCAGAGTTCGCTTTACTTTGAAAACCTTTCAACATACAAGGCATGTTGTTATCGAAACTCACCCCACGGTTCGTAAATCCATCCTTCGACAAACAAGATTGAAAATTATTTGGAGTGCATGTGACGTAGATGATTTTCTTATTATCAATAGATGTTTTAACTGCCTTGGATACAATCATCGCGCTGACGAATGCAACAATGCACTAGCCTGCTTTCACTGTTCCGGAGAACACAAAGGGCAAGATTGTCCAAATAGGGATGCAGCGGCTTGTACAAACTGTATCCGTTTCAATCACAAAACAAAAAATATTCATAAAAAAGTGAATGTTAATCATAAACCCTTTTCCGAGTGCTGTTCTTGCCATATTTTTATGAAGAAGAATACCCATTCTAGAATTAACTATGATTAGGTCAGATAATCAAGTTTTTAAGTGTGTGCAGTTAAATCTACACAAGTCTAAATCTGCGACACAGCAACTCATTTTAAACATGGAAGCAGCTAACATTGATTGTGCGCTGGTTCAAGAACCTCATAGCTACAGGAGTACTCTTCCGGGTTATCCTAGTACTTATCGACTTTTTTATGATCCTAATTCTGACATTATTAAGGCAGCTATTATTGTTCGTTCTCGTCATCTTTCGACTTTTATTGATTATAAAAATTCTGATTATAATATGGTCAATCGATTGGTTTGGAGCATGGACTCCAATAGCAAATCAGAATTATGGTTTAGTCCCTACTCAGATGCACGAGGAAATAAGTTAAGTGAGTTTATTTCTGCCAACAACTTATTTATTATCAACGAGGATTGTGGTCCTACTTTTCGTGCAACTCAGGGAACAAGCTATATTGATATTACAGTTGTTGGTTCGGATCTACTCGAGGACAACTCGAGTTGGTGTCTTTCTGAGAATGAATCCCTTTCTGATCACGTGATGATAGAATTTGAGTTTTGTCTTTCCACTGTCCTGCGAGATACATCAAGTGCTCCTTTTGTAATATTTAATACAAAGAAAGCAAACTGGTGTCGCTTTCGGAAATTTTGTCTCTCTCGTATGACTCATATATTTGATACTCTTAACAGTTGCACTAATAGTTCTTGCCTAAATACAGTCATTGAGGAACTTAGTTTTGTTATTCATCAGGCATGCTTGTACTCAATACCTATTAAGAAAACTAGCAAGCATAATGTGCCTTGGTGGTCTATCGAGATTGGTTGTGCGAGGAAGAGGCTTAATGCTTCTAGACGTAGATTTCAGCGTTGTAAAAATCCAACTGTTAGAGAATTGTATAAAAATAGTTATCTTGAATATAGAAAGGATTATAATCAAATGCTTATTAATGCAAAATCTGAGTCTTGGAAGAAATTTCTTTTGACCATTGATGCGCAAAATGTGTGGAAGAAGGTTTATACGTATGGCGTTAAAAAAGAATTCATGAAAAAAATTGAAATAACTGGTATTAAGCTACCCACAGGAGAAACAACCACTTCTTTAGATGAGACAATTAATGCCGTGCTTCAGAAATCATTCCCATCTGATTCAGAGGAAAAGGACAATATCTTTCAGAAAGACTATCGTCATGCCGCGCGTACTGCTTACCCTTCCTTTTTTGATCCTTCTTTTTCCTATGATGAAGTTAATACAATGGTTTCTATGCTAAAGCTAAATAAATCACCTGGTCCGGATTCTATTTCAAATGAGATTATTAAACAGTTTCACTTAGTATTCCCCTCTTTTCTCCATAAGCTTTTTAATGTTTGCCTCGGTTTAGGTATCTTTCCTCGGATTTGGAAGCTTGCCCAGGTGATTCTCATCCCCAAAGTTAATGAGTTTAGAGTTCCCCATTTGGATAACCTTAGGTGCATAAGCTTACTTCCGGCTCTTGGTAAATGCTTGGAGAAACTTTTTGTTAACAGGATTTCCTGGTATCTGCGCCGTGGAGACTTTCTCTCTAGTGATCAATACGGTTTTACTCCTCATAAGAGTACTGAAGATGCTCTTTTACGTTTAAATGAGATTGTTAAGAGAGGCAAAAAGAAACATTTACATTCAATCTTGATATCTCTTGATATAAAAGGTGCTTTTGACAATGCATGGTGGCCTTGCATTCTGAATCTTCTTAAGAAAGCTGAAATTCCGATAAATATTTTTTCACTTGTTGCTGACTTTTTAAATGACAGAGTGGCCAAAATGCAACTGGGTTCGACGTCTGCTATCCGCTGCCTTGAAAGGGGTTGCCCTCAAGGATCAGTGTCTGGACCTATTTTTGGAATATCATTATCAATGATCTCCTATCTAAACTTAATAATCTTGCCTGCTGTGAAATCATAGCTTTTGCTGATGACATTTTAGTTTGTTCCCAAGGTAGGGATATTTCTGAGACTTTCCTACATGCACAGGAAGCTTTGAACTTCGCTTCTGACTGGTCAAAAGTTTTAAATTGGAATTTAATCCTGATAAAACCAGATTCATGGCTATTGAAAAACGAAACGTTTGCTATGATGCATTTCAGCTATATCTCGATGGAACTCCCTTGACTATGGTAAAGCAAATGAAGTATCTTGGGGTTCTTCTTGATACTAAATTTTCTTGGAAGCAACACTTAAGTTACATATCCGAGAAATGTGACAAATTACAGCGTGGATTAAATCGGATTGCTCGCAACACGTTCGAATAAATTTCAATGTACATTCTCTCATTTATAAGCAAGGAATCGAGCCTTTCATTTTGTATGGCTCTAGAGTTTGGGGCGAGGCACTTAAAAGAAAGATGAATTCTAAGTATCTGCGACGCATACAAAGAAGGATACTTTTTTACGGGTCATATGTGGTTATCGCACAATAAGTTACGACTCAGTTTATGCTCTTTCTGGCTTCCCTCCAATCGACATTACTATTCTTCATAATATTGCTTTTAGAGAAAATCTCTGCTTCTTCCATCTCTAATTATGATTGTATTCTATCTCCATTTTTTATCCCTCATCCTTCAGAGAGGAATGCCATCAATACTGTTCAATTTAGTGACGAGCACAGAAGATTTCCCTGTTATTTGCTATACTGATGGCAGTAAAATTGATGGAAGAGTTGGTTTCGCATTTGTTGTGTTCAGGAGTGGTGTTGAATCCGAGAACTTTCAATTTAGAATTCGTGATGAATGCACAGTTTTTGTAGCTGAACCTTTATGTTTAAATTTCGCCGTTAAATGGATCACTGAGCAAAATAGTGTCATCTCAGAATACCTCATCTGTACTGACTCTCTTTTCCTCCTTGATTCTCTTAAATGTATTTCTTCACCTAACAATATAATCGTCGAGATCCAGATGCAACTTAAAAGCCTAAGAGATAAAAACATCTCAATAGATTTTGCATTTGTTCGCGGACACACCGGCGTTCTTGAAATGAGCGAGCCGATTGGCTTGCAAATCTGCAACCAAGCTCAAAATTGACATTGACGTTAATATTCCTAAATCGTTTTACAAGAAGATCACGAATGAAAGAATGATGAAGTCTTGGAACCAAGAATATCTCATTTCTAATAAGGGGAGCATAACAAAGAAATTTTTTCCCACCATTAATAAGAGACTATCATGTCATCATTTTTACACTAACTACAAATTAACCCAATTTCTCACTGGTCACGGTAATTTCAAAAGCTACCTGAACAAATTTAATTTAGCTCCTTCATCTTTCTGTGACTGTAATATTGGTGGCGAGGAAAATGTAGAACATGTGATCCTTCTGTGTTCCAAGTATGTCAGAGAGAGAAAGATCATAAGACTGGCGTTCAAGAGACTCAACATTAATTGGCCACCGAATTTTCACCAATTTCTTTCCACCAGAAGTGCTTTCAATAATTTCTGTAAATTTGTTGCAACTGTTTGTAATCCTTCTTAACTTTTTTTTTAATTGTTTATTTCCCTTGAATGTGTGTTTAAGACTTACTTCTGTAAGCCCCGTGTGATACTTTGTGGTGCACGGGGATTTTAAAATTGTTTTCAATTAAAAAAAAAAATGCCAATTTTAAACTGTAAAATTCGTTTTGTGTCAAGTATCCTTTGGGTAAATGAGCCATACTTTATAATCCCCCTAATTCAAATGTTTGAATTCTAAAATTATAGAAAAATGAATAAAATTATACAGTCATGATAAAGACAAAAATTGATAAAAATATATTAAACGATAGATTTATGTACATACTTAGGAAATTAGTCAAAATACCACATCATGTCATATAAAATTATTTTAATGCTGTGCTTCTCAAGTTTTGGCCCAATTTTAATAATAATTTTCATCGTCGACCCCCCCTCCATACAATAGCAATGTATTGAATTCAATAATACTATACTTTGACGCTAAAGCTACAATACGACTTTAACTTCTTAAGTGTCACCGGCGTATATAAACGTCTCGCTTAGCCAAAGCATTAATTTTCTGGACGTGTATAAACGTCTTTCCGAATTACGATCTTTTCTGTGTACTGTTATTTATAAAATTATCCCAAAAGATTTGGAATGCAATAAAAGGACCTTGACAGTGTTTGTGAAGGATTAACTTATTTCAAAGAATTTACTTATTTATTCTTCTTCTCCCCCTCCCCTTCCCAAAGAAAAACAGTCCATATATGCATCTATATGGAAGACGATGACATTGAGAAGCAAATGGCATAACTTTTAACTGTCAGTTTCGGCATTAATTATAAACCGTACAAATTATCAAGATAAGTGTTAATATAAGCCCATGGGGTCACTGGTAATTATCTAATTTGTTCTTAACTTAGTATTGTTAAACTAATTATCAAATACACTGTACAGTACTGATACATTGATAAGTGTATTATATCAGTTTAAATGTGTATTTTATTTTTTATTATGTTAGAATGTATTTTGTTTGCTTACTTTCAGCAAATTAATAATTTCTTTATATAATCTTTTGTTTTCCTCTTTTCAAAATGCTCGCAACCCCCTTGTAGAGTTACCACGCCCCCTGGCGGCCGCACCTAACAGTTTCAGAAACGCTGTTTTAAGGCTACTTTTAGGTAAAATTAAAGAATATGATCAATCTCGAGAGAGCTTTTTCAGATTGAAAATCTCTCCAACATCAATATTATATTTTGACTACACTGTTTTATATATAGTATCTAATTTTGATTACTTTATATATTTTTTAACTAAATTACATTTTCTATGTCAAATATATGTTACATAATTCGACTTCTGTAATGTTATGTTAAAGTAATTTTGTAATGCTATGTTTAAAGTTTAAGGGAAAAAATATATACACATTGAACATTTGTAAATTTTAAGGGTAACATATAATTATGAAGGGACGAATGTTTTACGACATCTACAAATTTATGTGACAATTTAGACATCATGTCTGCCTGCCTGAAAATATTTTTTGAATTTCATCAAGGATCTTTGACACTAGACAAAGGCAGCCTTAAATAAGACAAAGATTAAATTTAATCCGTGTTATCCAAAATCCATCTTATATTGACTATTTTTTACTTACTTTCGAACATTATCTTTTTAAAAGAATCCTCCAAATATAAAAAAAAGTAAAAATTCCCCAGATTCATTCATCTTTAGAAAAGAACACCAAAAACAACTACAACAAAAAAAAGTATCCTCTCTTATCAACTTTTCCACTGCCAGATATATAGCTTCCATCCCTTCTAGTTGTCCTATCATATCCCTTTTCGCGTAAAAGGATATCTCCAACCCAAAGAGAAGGGGACAAATAGTGCTCTAACCAATGGAGGGAAGCTGATTAGATAGGACAAGATTTGTCCTTTTTACCTCTCCTTTGCCGACAGCCTTCAGTGGACATGGAAACTGGATGCTATATTTACTTAGCCTTTAGTCTCCCTAACGTGTCCCAATCTCTTGCTCTGTGGGATTAAGCAGGATATTTTTAAATGGATTCGATCGTTTTTCGTGGAGAAGTGATAGTCCCACGAGGTTTGCATGGGAGGGTGAGGTTAAATTGGAGAAAAGGAGTTCACTGAACTGTTCTTCTCCTGGGGAGTCGTCGACTTGTCCGGGAGGAATATGAATTTGCAAATGAGTCCTGGGAGGTTCCGGGAATTGAATTTGACAGAGATAAGGTTGTCGTGTAGGTGTGAGGAGTAGCTGTTAAAATATTCTAAACAGATTGTGTGAGTCAGTGTAAAACTCAGAGTAAAGTAATGTTTAGAAGATTTCTGACAGGAAAGATATTAACTGTGAAAAGTTTCAGAATCTGATCTAAGGAAATATGATATTTTTTAAGCTTATTTTTTAATGAAAAAAGCTGGGAGCTAGAAGTTTAAGGAAGGGAAACGAATTATTTAAGAAAATTGAAATTGTTAGAGTATTATATGTGTGTGTGTGGTACACGGGGACACCATTCACATTTCACACTATACTGCAAATTTCACAAAAATATTAAAAGCAGATGCTATATAAGTGTGATTTTGTGTATATAATATACTAAAATTATTTAAAGTTTCTAAAACAAATCGCATATATAGAGAGAAAAAGGTTTTCTCATAATACTTAAATCATAGACACAATGTAAAAATAATTCGGATAAAAGCATAAATAATTTGAGCTCTTCTGTAAGTGCAGTAATATGTGTTATTCACAAGCGCATAGCTATTAACTTAAACTATATATATATATATATATATATATATATATATATATATATATATATATACAGTATTATAATCTGTATTACTAAATTTTAATATTTTTAAATACAATAAAGGACTATAATTCTTACCTAGTGATGATATTACTTCTTAATCCCTTAGGCGTTATATAAATGAAGATAATCTTAAAATAAATTGCCTCAAATGTTCAGAGTAAAACTTAAGCAAATATTGTTTTAAAGAATTCTTTTAAATAATCAGTTAATTATATATTTCTTTTATAGTCCTAAATCAAATCCGTGAGAAATAAAACCATGTATTTATCGATTGGATTTTATAAGTATTTTATTTTCCTTTAAAATATAAAAATTTAGTATAAACTCATTTCAATTGAGCCTTGTATCCAACTGATGCATGTCTCCTTTAGTGTGTTTCTGAATAAATAAAGTCTTCGCAACATTTATATAAAATAAAATTTGCAACATGAGTTTAGATATTGATAGACTAATCTCTAAAATTTGCGTAACATAACAAGATACTAGCCTTCAAAGCTTAAGATATAAATCCTAATATCATAAAATATTATATTTTATACTTTTTTTAAAGTATTTTTGCTATAGATGGGCTTTCTGTGTGTGTGTGTGATATATATAAAGAAGATTATTTCCCAGCCAGAGTACTGCAATTTATATACATCTACAATATGTTTGAGCGTCATTTTGAACGTTTTCCCAGTCATAGAAAAGTATCTTGTTGAGATGGTGAGTCTGGCTGACGCGTACGCAATTGCCATTTCATACAACTAATCGGTATTTATTGGGACTCTCCATGAAGTACATAACTAGTTAGCAATGCTAGGATCTGTCATCTAGTGTTCAATTTTCCCAGTCACTACTTCGGTGGCAAGCTTTTGACATTGGCATGAGTGTTTTGGTAAAACCTCCAACCAACCAGTCATAATACTTACCGTGCACGCGTTAGACGACTGGAACAAAAAGCAATCCCTTGTCGGATCAGCTGTTAGCCATTTTTATTCCTGAGCTTATAGCTGTTTGTGACATGCCTTAGGAGAAGGGGGTCACCACAAATGTCTATTACGAGTTAAAATTGTTAGACATTCCAAAGGAATCTAATGATTCGTCAATCCTGGTGTTCTTTTTCAAGGATATATACTTCAAATTGGCCGTTTGCTGCGCCATTTAAATATCATTTTCATTTCTTTTTTGTGATAAAAAGCAAAATCTTCCCTGTATCTCAGTTGTAGATAAGTTTCCAACAACTTAAAGATACATTTAGGTTACTACGAAGATATATTTTTAAATAATGTATGCCAGAACGATAAACCTCCTCAGAAGACTTACAAGGCTAGAATGAAAACCTACATTTCCTTACCTAAAAACCCAGATTTGTTATAATAAAGAAATCTCCCCATGTGAGATTTAAAGAGAACGAAAAATTTAATACCACATCAGTGTAAACTTCTGAAAAGCTAGAGATGATATATTATATGTGGACTACATTTTTTTTAAAGCTACGATGACTTGAATGCGTGCGTTCAATGGAACGACTTTAAATTATTAATAGAATTGAAATGAAATCCGTAATCAATATCTGAGATCTCTACGTTTGTGCTATGGGTGATGGATGGATGGTAGAGCTAGAATAATCGATCAATAATCAAGATATGTTAAGATCCTGATCAGGGGTTGAGTAAACGAAGTAATCATCTCGTTCTTGAATTTCGCAGAGGATTTTAGGGAAAATCTCTGCACAGATATTTCAACTCTTTAAGATTTCAAATATCTTTAATTAAAACACAGTAATTTTTTCCAAGTCGAAACAACCTGATTTAAATTTATTGGAAGACATTTTTAGACATGTTATGATGAAAATCTACTTTACAGAAATTAAAAACATTGCTATCATTTTTTAAATTACTCTTTCTACTAAATAAGGTATTAAATTGTGATTATAATTTAATTAGTGAGGTAAATATATGTTTTATTATCGAAATATACATGGTTCACTGGATATTTTTGTATTTACAGAACTACTATTAAATTTAGAGATATGACCTAGAGGTGCTTACTTTTTCAAATATTCTATTGTTAAGGTTATGCAAAAAAAATAATAATTAGCACTTTTACCATGAATTCATATGTGGTGAGAGCCATGTTTCTAAAAAAAGTCTTTAACATGTAAGTGACTCTCAGTAATATGTAAGTGAGTCTTCAAGGAATTACATCGTCATTTTAAAAAGAATCAAAACTAAGTTAAGAATGTGTTTTGAATAAAAAAAAATTCTCACTTTCTCGAAATGTTCACGAGGATTTAATACACACATTTTTTTATAATTCTGTGTTTATTATAAATTTGAAAATATTTCACAAATAAGCACAAGTTTTCTATCTATCATGTAAAACGAATATTCATTTAGCTTCACGATAAAGGACACAACACATTGAACAACTTTTTTTTTACCACAAACAAGGAACTACTCAGTTAAAAAATATTATAATAAAATAAGCTAATTTCTATAGTTAAATGCGTTTAACGTCAAAACGCTTAAGACGAAATATACAACGGTCCTGACAAAATATTATATATTTTCATGCATTATTTTTTTTTCTTAACATGAAACGAATTTCGCTTAACACGAAACGATTTTTCTTCTGGGAATGAACAAAATACGGCAAGCACTGGTTGCGCGGGCAAGCTTTAAGAGTTGTGTGAAATGAAAGAGAGCTTCGTAGCAAGAAAGCTAACTTGGCTTTGAAATACCCTCGGATTAGCCCGTGACACGAGGAAATTTTGTTTACCTACGCTACTTTCACCCTACTTCCTTGCAAACGCCACACAAAAACATTTCATCTCTAATCAGTTGACTTTGGAATTCGGTGACTAGTATATCCTGGTGAGAGAAAAAAACAGTGAGTTTGGTTCGCGATTTTTTACCCCTATTTTAGAAGAATTTTGCTCCAGCACAATGGCAGAGAGCGCAGGGGGAAAGCAAGTTGCTATTTTGCTTAAAGTGAAGGTGGAGCTTCTTAAGGCAGTTGATCAGAAATGGTGGACAAAAACAGAAATCTGTAGACATATTGATATTGCTAACTTTACATTATCAATAATAATTTGAAAAAAAGAAAGCAAATTAGGATGTTTCAATGGTGTAAATTTGAGCCAGAGCGAAAAGGGATGATGATGGCGAAGCACCTGGATTTAGCGACGGCTTTACTCCTTAGGTTCTCGTAAATGTTTTATTTTAATTAATTTTTATTAAATTCATACATACAAATCTATCCTTATAAAAAGTACTATAATAAATCCATTGGGGGTTTTTTTTTTGTGATATTTTTTAACACAAAGTTCTTTTAACACAAAAAACATATTTCAGCGTCCTTAGCTTCATGTTGAACGGTTTTCAGAGTAATAGCAAAGTAATATATATATATATATATATATATATATATATATATATATATTCAGATTAGAGCGGCGTCGTCTTTTTTTCCCTTTTTTTATCTATCGAAAAGTATTTTGTAATTTTGAGTCCAATTCTTTGTTATTTGAAGATCATTTAAAATGAGCCAAAATAATATGTAGCGTAAAATCCGGCGTATAACGCGCCCTTTGAACACAAAAAATAAGATGGATATTTAAGGGTGCACGTTATACGCCGGGTATAAAAACGATAGCTTTAAAAATAACAAAAGAGATGAGCATAAGAAAAAAATTACTTCTAAATGTATTCCAATACTGTTTATTTAAAAGAAGTGACTTGTCTTATTAACTAAAAGAGTTGTATTTCTAGAGGTATACTATTTTTCCAAAAAGCTTGGATAATACCCCGAATAAATGATTTCAAATCATAAGAACAATGTATACTATATTTTGGATTTCTTCATAAAAAAAGGAGATGCGCTTTACACGGCGAATATACCGACAAATTAAAAAAATCGGCTCGAAAGTATAGGTGTGCGTTATATACACCAGATTTTACGGTACTATAAATGGATAAAAAAAATGTAGTGTATTGAACTCTATGTTATTATTTATGTGGATATAAAAGTTATTTCTCATCTCTTTTTGTTTTTTAACTTAAAGATTAGACTAATTCACATCTAAATGAGCAGGACACAGAAAGAGTTATAACCTCAAAATGTCCGACATTTTCTTAACAAAGAATTGAATTGCCTCCACAACTAGAACAATCTAAAATTACATTACAGAAAATGCCTGAATCCCAAGAATAAGTTTAAATAATTCTGTATTTCATTCAATACAGGCATTAAAAACGTCGAACGTATTGTATGCAAACCTGACGTCTGATAATCTGGTTTACCAGAAATGAAACTAAAGCTAAAATTTTCTCAATGTTCATTAAACTTTCCTCGACAATTTCATTAGAATTTACAATCATTAAACGAATGGTAACAATCGATGACTTATTTGAAATACATGATTGATATTAATTTCTCAAATTATTTGATAATGAAGAGAAATCAAATAAACAAGGTGCACTTTCATAAAATACGTTTCTAAGCACGATAAGAAGAATTCGCATTGAAAAATTGGATTTCTGTTACTTATGTTGAAAATGTTGCATAAGAGTATCACTAAAACTTTATTTACTAATATCTATTTCAATTGAACTGTAATCCTGTCCGTCGTATTTACTATAATTCGTAATTATTTATTCATTTCAATTTGATTTTTTTATTCGATTTTTGAAACTCATCTATTTATTATTCAATGATGTTTATGGATTATAGAACCTATACTTAAAATGATAAAGTACAATAGTTTATTTTATGCATTGAATGAGATGCATAAAATCATATTTTAGCAGTTATTTCTTTATGGAGTGAAAAGTTTATAATAATGCAAACGAAAGTTATTTAAAATACATATTATCAACTCCTCCTAACATATCAATATATATATGGTGAACCAAATATATTTTGCGTTCGTACTGTTGATAAAACTCGAAGTGAATGTTACGATAAAAGGAATGAAAGTGTTTAAGAAAGTTAAATCAAGTTATCTTATCGGTCTTGTTTTACTTTGAAGCTCCTTCCTAAGGCAAATCATTGTTCGCAACAGGTGTTTCTAACGGTTCAGTTTTTGAAAACATGGATTTTGTTCTTTTGTCGAGAGAGAGAGATTTTTTTCTTTATTCTCACACATATACATATGTACCATCAGGTATAAGGGTTGCCTGTTAGTGGAAGGATATTTTTATGTATTACTCGATAATGAAAAACAAGTGAAAAAACGAAGAAAAATGTATTAAAATATCTTAATAACACTTTGCAAAAATGTAGATCATTAATAAAATGTGTGGATCCTTTTTATTTCTCTCTGGTCCATAATTTATAAACAGTAATACAATCATAATAAATTCAGCGCTTAGTTTCCTTACAAATTAGATACATTATATATGGTTTTGCTGAGTCAATAAATTATTTTCTTCTTACATTTATTGAAAGATAAAAAAATAAGTTTTGCGCGTGGATTTAATATTATTATTTTATTATATTACATTGCGTAATCCTATATTTGATGAAATAAAGTTTCATTTCTGGTAAAAGAAATCGAAATTATATACAATCGTCGTTAAACTTTTAACTGGCTCGCCCGTACACGGTAAGTGCTACAAAAAGCTAATCACGACCGGTTTGTCCGTATAATGCATGGATCTTTCCTTCTATCTTTGATTTGCATATATTTTGAATTACCATAGTTGGATTATTAGTGACAGTGTTTGACCATGGTATTGAAATACGTCACATCCGGGATTGTCTTTGTGGTGAAGTAGGAAATTTTTCATTGGAGGCAAGGATTTAGATTCTTGAAATTATTCGATAAAGAACAGGGATTGCCGTGGCAATGAGCAATTTTTACTTGGGAAGAAATGAAAATGGAAAAGAAAAATCCAAAAAGACAATATTATCTCTATCGCCATTGCAATGTAAGACTGCTATTACACCATGCTTCAAATTGTGTGTATATATACGAGGGTAGGGGCATAAGTCATGACAACTATTTTTTTTCTTGTATATATTTGAATGGATCACAAACGTATATGTGTCGTGTGGAAGTTCTTCAGGCATAGTGTGTATACAAAAGAACAGATGTTTCTGTGATAGTTGGTAGTAGCGCAGCGAGGGGTGTGAAATCAGTCAGTTGGTGAGTGTCGTGTGATGGAAGTAACCCGTGTTGAGCAGCGTTCTTACATCAAAATAGCCATTCTCCGAGGGAAAAATGCGATGAAATATCACAGAGAGATAGTGGAAGCCCTTCAAAATAATGTCTTACTATACCGTACAGTAGCACGGTGGGTCACTGTGTACTGGGTTGTCATTCTTTTGCACCGTGAAGACCACATTGTCCTGTATACTACCGTAATAAATTAGTGTGTTACGATATTTCAGTGCTATTCATTGTCCACATATGTAGTTAACACCTTGTCCTTTCGTCTGTATATGTTACAATTTCCAACCGGATTGGTATCTTCAAGGAAAAAAACAGTTGCCATGACTTTTGCCCCAACCTTCATATATGTATATGTGCACATACTCAAAATCCTCAACCATTTAAAAAAGAGGTGCGAACATATAATTTTTTGTAAGTATAAGAGAAATTCTTCTAAAATAAATGAAACATTCTTCAGTGCATGTAGAGAGAACTTATAAAAAGCAAATATTTAAGGTTTTTTTGTGTCCCAAAATTATAGAACAAAAAATAGTGTGAAAACTTTAAAATCGAAATTTAAAATAAAAATCTACCACTTTCGTACTCTGTTAAGTATTATGCTTAGTTATAAGCATTAAAAAATGTGTTAAAAATATTGACCGATTAAGGGTTAATAATAATTCCAATTTCATAACGAATGTGCTTATTATGATAAATATTTTTTCCGAATCGAAAAGACGTATTTTTTTCTCCTTCATATTTATTTTCTGTATTTTAATCTGAACAAAATAATGCTGTATCTGCTTATATTTTAATTTAAAACTCTTTGTACTCAAGCAGGCAAAGTTAATTTTCCGCACATACTACGATATATATATATATATATATATATATATATATATATATATATATATATATATGATATTTAATCTGATTAATTTAATTTAATTCCATTAATTTTGGCTACAGACCTATAGGGGATAGGAGTTGTAACAGATTGAACCAAAGTTAAATGACAAGGGTGATACTTTAATCAGCCATTCCCATGCAGCAAAATTCCGCAAAAGAGCTTGAGGCTTATTTGAATTTACACACGCTTAGCACATTTTCATTCGCTCTTTCTCGGACATTTTATGTAGAATCGAGTTTTAAAAATTGGCAATTTATTACTAAATTTAAATTCAATAAATTGTCGTATCTAAAGCAAAAATGTAAGATACTTGGTATTTCTATAATTATGCTTACACAACAAAAGGAGGAACTACGAAAAATTGCAAATAGTCGCATTTTGATTCAGTTTTCTTTGAAAATTAGTGAAATTCTTAGGAAAACTAATTTAAAAATTACGGATTGGATCTATACAAAGAATATCTTTAATAAAATAAAGCTATCTAATTTAGGCTTAAGTATTCACTTCAATGCTTACCAAATAAAGAAAATTATAACTATTATTTGATCACGCTCAAAAGTATTAACAATTATTAAAGTATAAGAAGTATTCCATACATATTTGCACGTATCAATTATAATTTATAACATTTTAATAGAAATTTGGGTTGAAACATACTGTTATGCAAAACAAATTTGATACTTTGGATTTTTAATCTAGAAAGAAACATCTATAAAACAATAAAAATATAAATATAAAAAAAGTTATATTTTTTCTTTAAAAAAATAATACCTACAGAAAATTTTATCGTTTCGATACAAATTAGTTAATAAAACATTTCATGTTTTTCTGAAGATCGTTTTATGTGAAAAGAATTTCATTATCCCCATCAACGTAAAATCTCACTATGATATAAAATTTCTCAGAAATTTTCTACTCAGTAACGTATTTCCATTTCTTAATTCTAATAGAGGGAGTATATTTCTTTAGTGCAGCTCTGTTTCTCTCTCTCTCTCCCCTCCCCCTGTCTCTCTCTTAATATATATATATATATATATACGGTCCTTAGCTGGTCCACTGCATGTATATATATATATATATATATATATATATATACAAGAGGACCCGACAAACATTGTCCTGTACACACATCTTAAATTCAAAAATTCCAAATTTTTATGAATAAGCTTTAACAATCTGGACCGTTTTGAGAAAAATTTGAGTAAAATTGAGTAAAATTTGAAACACTAATTACATCTGAATGTAATAATATAATTAACACACGATTTATTTCAACAAAATAATAACACGAAGTGACAAAATATTTTCCTGAAATGATCACAGCCCCAACTGTCGAGACCAACTTGAATTATAATAAAAGATTTTTGAATATTCGATACTGCGATCGTAGCGCAGTCTGCCGGATCTAATGTAAAACCTTTCAAGATCAACAATTTACAAATAAAAAATTAATTAAATAAACATTTCTAAAACGAATTATAAATCTAAACCATTCTTGAGTCCACTGGAACAGACAAACACTTTCATCAAAATCGGTCCAGCCGTTTAGGAAGAGTTCAGTTACATACACACGCACAGAAGCATTACATAAAAAAGATTATTTGAAAAGATATTTATTAAAAACGCTAAAAAGCGTGAATCTCGTCTGCATTTTCGTAACAATAAAGACCTTGTTTGGACAGTTTGGCTGAAAATCAATTTTCAACACCAACTTACGTCTTTTTCAATTCCTACTATTAGCTCACGATCTCTATACATATTTTATTTGTTTGTTTATTTATTTATCTTGGTGGAATTTTCAATCGTTAATAAAATATATTTTAAAGCGCTCAATTGAGCTAAAATATAATGTACATGATTATTTTGGATAGCAATACAATATTTTAATTATAATTAATAAAAATTGATTAAAACTAATTATTTAAAAAATTACAAATACAGCCACGTTGGCGACTTAGCGACCCTTTTGGTGACTTGTGTCAAAATTTGAAAAGGTTTTTTTCTCATGTGTTAAAGCATTCAGTTGAAAGGTAATTTTATATACACGATTGTTTTGGATGACAATACGATACTTTAATGATAATTAATAAAAATTAATTACCACTTAATGTTGTGATTCTGTCATAGGTATATACATATTTATATTAATTGCAATTATTTAATAAAAAGTGGCTAAAATAAATTTTTTCTTGGTTAATCTAAGTAGGAATTGATATAAAAAATTTTTATATTACTTGTTTATAACAATAGCGTTGTTACAACAATGCAGGTGAATGTTGAGTTGTACTTTTTGAATGTTTCTAATTAATATCTTTTTAACTAATTGCGATATTGGACCGAATTGTGAATCTAAACCATTCACGAATTCTCTTCAACCCACACAAAAAATTTCATCGAAATTGGTCCCGCCGTTTAGCAGGAGTTTAGTGACATACACACGCATAGGAGATTTTTATATATAAAGATACATATTTAGTTGATCAGCTAAGATTCGTTGCCACCCAATAACTTATGAAGGACAAGAAACAGCCATAAAAGTGGAGTCTAGGTATAGTAAAAATATCATGCACTGCACAAAAAAATTGCGTACAGTGCTTCCTGGTGGTTAAACTTTTTTAGCACTTTTATTTCAAAAACAGTACGAGATGGTTGGAAAAATTCAATTATAAAGTTGTTCATCATCATTGTCTTAGCATTAGAAGACACCTTTCGAAAACATATTCATTGGTCAGACATCTGTGCAGACATTAATGGCAGGAGATGATCAAAGACGCTATGATGGGTGCAACTTCATTATGAACCACTTGAAGATTCATACAACGTTTCTTGCCGATATCATATGGACGGATGAGGCATTCTGTGAGCGTAGTACGATGTACAGTACGCAGAACATCCATTTCTGGTCGTTGAATAATCCAGATGTACTGTCGAAGTTTGACATCATGTTCACTAGTTGATATATGACTGATGCGGAACATTCCAAAATAGACTGATTGACCCAGTATTTTACGAGGGCACGTTAGCGAGATCCCAATACTTGTCATTACTGAAGGACGTGCCATCAAATACCCTTCTTACTGTAATAGGTAGATTCTTCTTTCTGATAACATATCTTACCTAACAAGGTAAGGTCAACATTCGGAAATTGCAGGTGCGACTGTTTCCGCTCTGACTACAACTCATTTTATATTCGATTTTCCCGCGGCATCACAGACATTTTGTTGTCTAGCACCATTTTTTTGTATTTATATTTCTTTAGTGTCAATAAAACACTGTATTATCTTAACCAGATGCGTCAATGTTTACCTCTTTACCTAAATTATATCATTAATTATATAGAATTTTCAAACGTTACCGAATTTTTGAATCACCTGTTATATCTTCCATCAGATGATTCTCAAAAGACTATCTTTATATCTCAATAAATTCAATTTTTATATTTAAGCATGATTATGTGCGTATATGGTTCCACATAATAAATGTCTCACCATAATATCTATATTTTCCATCAAAATGATTCTCAAAATTCTTCTTTAAAAAATGTTTAAACCATTCATTGAAATGTGATGGAAAAACGCACAAGTGCAACGAATTAAACAAGAGTTTGTGGGCGCAACACAACCCACAAAATCAAATGACCTAAGAGTAACAAACGCTCCTGATGAAATAAAAGAAATACAACTCTCATAATCTCAAATCAAATGTTAATTTAACTTTAAAAACTCACATGCTTCCTATTTTAATGTATCGTAACACATATTACACCAACGAGACTAAACAAAAATCGATTGAACATTCCTCCCTACCAACTAATCCTCTTAACAGAATATCCTCAATACAGTATGTTCAAAATTTAAACGAAACATTATCTAAACACCAGTAACTCATCACATTATCGAGTATAACTGCAATATGATAAATTCTATAATCAAAAAGCTCCGTTCCAGAACCGAATAACTTATGCAGCCTATCTACCAAATAACCGATCACTTTTTCAATCAGCCAAAATTACGAGCTTTGTGTTAGATGATAGTCTGCTTTCCCTGTGACGTGTGAAATAGCAGGATTAGAGAAATACTGAACCAATAATATGTTATTTTAATTAAAACCTAATGTCTCGACTCTCGGTTGCAGAAGCAGGGAGCAGAAAAGTAGGTTAAATCAATAACCCACCGGTGATGTTGGTTAGAAAAATATGTCTGGACCTTAAATTTAACCACGCAGTTTCAGCGAAGCAACTACAAGCAATCGATTGAGAGTAATGTATTCAGAATGAAAAATGATGTTAAGTAGTTATTTTCATTACCCAGGATCATAAACAGATCTGCATCGAGTCTTTTCTCGTGTCATATCGTGTAAAGGAGAAAGCAATAGCTGCTGACAGATTCGAACTTCAAGTAGATCCACGCATGAGAAATCATTAAAAATTTACTGGTAAATAGCTAAATTGCTTGGTGAGGTACTAAATCATAGTTTAGTGTTGTTTTCTTTACTTAAAAGGGTCACCTACCCATTAAGTTCAATGTAAACTCATATAAATAGTATATTAACTAAGCATTAGTATTTCTTTTGTTTGATCCAGACTAAAAAGTCTGTAATCGCAAGTTTTTAATATGTCCGCTGTCACTGGCGCGTCCACATGGTGCGACCTCGTATACTAACGATGCTCTGGGAAGACGATCGACTATGATAAGTTAGATGCTCTTTATTCAATTACTACTATTAGCTCACACACTCTATATATTTATTTATTTATCTCTTGGTGGAATTTTCAACCGTTAATGAAATACATTTCCAGGCACTCATTTGAGCTGAAATTGTATATACATGATTATTTTGGAAGACAGTACAAAAATTTAATTATAATTAATAAATATTAATTGATTAAAACTAATTAATTAAATAATTACAAATATAGCCACGTTGGCATCATTTTTGGCGAATCAGCGACCATTTTGGCGACTTGTGTCAAAACTTGAAAAGGTTTTTTTCTCACGTTTTAAAGCATTCCGTTGAACTGAAATTCTATATACACGATTCTTTTGGATGACAATACGATACTTTATTGATAATTAACAAAAATTAATTACCACTTAATGCTGTGATTCTGTCATATGTATATACATATTTATATTAAACTAGCTGGAATACCCGTTCTAACACGGGTGAACTGAAAAATTAAACAACACAGATTAAAGGAAAAAGAAGTTTTTAATGAGTTAATTTTAAGTGAATTGCAAATTAAACAAAAAAAGCATTTCGCATGTCTCAGCTGAAGAAAAAAAGAAAGAAAAAATACTTTTGTTAAATTTTAAGTCTGTAGATCTAATAGCTGATAAAGAGGATTTTTTTTTATATTTATAATTCCCCGTAACACTCTTGAGGGTCGATTTTTGAAAATACCTCCCTAAGCTGATCTCTGCTCAGCAAAAGTAACACATTGTTAAAAGTTTTGTGACGCTTAAAATATTGTAAATAATTTATATCTGAAACTGTCATACATTAATATTACTTTCTGTTGAATGTTAAAATTGTAATACTCGCAAACAACGCCGTTTCTTAAATAACAATAGCGATTCAATGAAAAACATAGTGAAATGTTGACGATAGAGTCAGGTTGGCAAATTTCTAGCTACTTTCATAGCTCAAACTTTATTAGAGCTTTGTAAGACCCGCCGTGTAGGAAAGCGATGCCCGTTAATGCTTTATCTACCGCATTATGATTCTCTGCAATTTTTTTCATGCAATATTTTTTTAGGTCACTACATTGAAAATTGAGGGACATACATAAACAAAATACTCCACTTAGGGAAATTTAATCCGTTAGAGCTAATAAATTAATTAAAGATATCTCACTGTAAAATTAATTATATACACCGTTCACTTAAAATAAACAGTCAAATCGTTTTCTAAGGTATCCATAAACATACAAAAACATAAGACACTTAAATTTTGACATTAACTATTTTTTTAGGACAAAAATGATATATTTTGCAATCCGCTGAAAACATCGTCAGCTGAAAATGCAATATCTGCTACAAAACTATTCGCCTTCCCCGCTAAAATACTCATCATAGAACCCGAGGTGTCATATATCTTGGAAGAGTGGATTTCAAAGAATATTCCTGCTAAATTGGTGTGGCGTGGTAGTTAGGAGAAGGGGATGCCAGCTCAGGTGTCATCCACGTCACTTGGCCATGGTTCAAAATTACGTGGTCCGTCACGAAAAGCCCTTGTGTAGCTGAACAGTGCGACGTTAATATTCACTCACTCCAAAAAATACAGTACATAAGTTATAATTATTTTATACTTAAAAATGCAATATCTGCCAATTCAATTAAAATTATAGCGTTATAATTAACTACTAACCACACAAACAAATTTTGAAAATTTGTCCAAATGATGTAGTGTGAAAGAGAAAGTTTATTCAGACAGACAACAAATGCGTCTTATAAGTACATAGATTTGTTTGAATTCTTGTGTATTATTACTTTTGGAAGCCTCATGACATACTTTATGGTGTACCAATCTTTTAAAGCTGACTGAGCCACAACAACATTTAACTGGGTATAGCTAATAACATAAAATTAAATCTTAAAAAGATATCAAAAATAAAAGACGGCTAAATATTTTGAATAAATCAGTATAAACATTTTCGTACAAACACAATATATATATATATATATATATATATATATATATATATATATATATATATATATATATATTATATATATTGTAAAAATATTTATTTTGCTATTTTCATTTCAGACAGACATCAAACAAAATTTTAAAAATTGTCAAAAACAGATGAAAAAACATATTTAAGGGGTCATATACCTTTTAAAATTTCCTGAAAATCGATTTTTTTATTATTATTTTATTTTATAGAGTAAACCTTCCTGAGTGTTCTAAAAGAAACCGCATGCAGATATTCCCAATAGAACGGACGTTATTAAGAAAATAAAAAGAGTAGAAAAGGCGATTTACATATTGTTTACATTTTGGCTCCAGGGTGACAGCTGTCATGTCGCTGGTGACAGTTGCGTTTCTCTGTTTCTAATATTTTCATTCTAATTATTATCAAATGCTTGAATCTAAGCCTCAAATATTACTATTGTTGTTCTGAATATTAACTACCACTTCTACTAACTTTATAAACTTCTACTTCTACTTTGTTTTGATAAAGTGAATCTTGAATTTATACTCGCTCGTTTTTGATTTTCATACCGTATCTTATTCTAAGATAAGTTTTAGGAAAAGTATTATTTTTTTTATAAACTTTTGAAGGATGAATTCGACTGAATCTGCTAAAAAACCATCTGGTAAACGTCCTAAGAAAAGGAAGTTTACAGGTAATATGCATACGAGATGCAAAGCTGTACACAGTGTGGATGAATCACTAAACAACAGTGCATCTGGAAAAAAGATTCGGCTGCAAGATGTAGATTCATCTTTTATTGAACATGATGACTGTTTTGATGGCTATAGAGTGTTTGATAAAACTATCATGTTTACAAACATTCAAAACTTTGCTTCTTGCAAAAAATGTGGTGGTGATATTAAACTTTCAGAAAATTGTGTTAGAGGTTTGTCTAGTGTTTTTTTTCGATTGAATGCAAGAACTGTAAAGACTTGTGTTCGTTTAGAAATTCAAAAATGCTGGGTAAAAGAAAAAATATTCCAGAAATAAACAGACGTTTTGTATACGCAATGAGGACAATTGGACAGGGTCATGCAGCAATGACAACTTTCTGTGTGTTCGAGCATGCGCAGTGGGCGCCGCGCGGCGGTGAATAAGTGTATTAAGCAAAACGCGAATTAAGAGTTTTCAGAGTGTGTGTGGGAGATCAGACGAGCGAGAGAGCAAAAACGGTGCCCATCGTAAGTGTTCCGACATACTCCCTGAGTAACCGAGTTTGGAAATAAAAGAGTTGTATCAACATCCTCGTCTGGTTTCCTGAGACAAAAACACATAGGGACCACTTCCACAAAATGGTCCGTCCAGCTGAGCCGGAGAAGTGAGCTATTCAAGGTGACGTGAGTAGTGGTCTTTTTTGTGTTTTTATTATTATAAATTGAGGACTAAATTAATTTTAGAGAAAAATGTTTAAGAACTGCCGTAAGGAAGATCTTCGGATCGTAGCTCTTGAACTTGGTGAGACTGTTGCTGAAAAAGTAACTATCGTTGAGTTAACTGAAATTATTAAAGAAAATAAATATTTTAAAGAGGATGTTGAATTTGTTAAAGAATTAATTCAATATACGATCGAGGACCGTAAGAGAGCAGAGGAAGACCGTAAAAAAGAAGCCGAAAATAGGTTACGAGAAAAAGAGCTTGAGCTTGAACTAGCACGTTTAAATGTTAATTCAGATAACGAGAGAACAGGTGAGGGTTGTAACACGCTGGATGCGTTGGTGAAAAGTGTTCGAATCCTAACGGTGAAGGTGCCTAATAGACCTGAAGGTTGGGCATTCTTTTTCGCTTCGTTAGAAAGAGCCTTTGTATCAAAAAAAAAATGTGCCCGAGAAGTTCAAGTCGGAGATTTTATTAAATTTGTTGGGAGAAAAAGCTTCAAATGTGTTAACATATGTTAAAGATGACGAGCTTAACAACTATGAACAACTAAAATCAATAATACTAAGAGAATATGAGCCAAGTGCAAATCAATTCCTTGAACAATTTAAAAAAGCTACGCGTCATCCAAATGAAACATTTATTCAATATACTTCTCGCTTAATTACAAATTGGCAGTATTACTTAAAATTAAGAAAGGTCTCTGATTTTGACATTTTAAACGATCTTATTGTGTCCGACAAAATTTTCAGTTCGCTTGAAAAAAAGGTAGCGTCACACATTTCCGTTCGAGCAGGAAATGATTGGTTTCGCCCACTAGAGCTTGCCAAAGAGATAGACTTGTATAATATTTCTCGGGGAAAGAGCTTAAAAACTTTGCCGAATGTTCTTACTAGAAATAATCCAGTGAAAAACGCGTCAAGGGTATTTTTGAGTGAAATTAAAGATTCTAAATGTATTTGTTGTGCTGAATCGCATCCATTATATAAGTGTGCAGTGTATTTAAAACTTCCCATAAATAAGAGAATTGATCTGATTAAAACTAATAACCTTTGCTTTAATTGCCTTTCTACATCTCATAGAGCGAAAGACTGTAAATCGAGATTTGTTTGTTCTGAGTGTCAAAAGAGACATCATAAAACGATACATTATACAGAGCGCCAGCCAAACCAGGAAGTAAGGAACTCCACCTTTGAACCTCTTAACACTTCAGCGCCAGTCTTCGAGTCTCAGTAGAAAATCATAACTTATTAACCGCAACGAGTATAAACAGAAAAAAATGTGTTTTGCTAAGCTCAGCAATTTGTTATATAAAATGTGAAAATGGTTTATTCCCAGTCAAAGCAATTTTAGATAGCGGATCTACCTCGAACTTTTTAATGAGCAACTTATGCGATTTAATTGGATTGAAAAAAATACAAGACTAATGTTTCGGTTTCGGGACTAAACAAAACAGTAATTCCAATAGACTCGCGTGTTTCAGTATCTATTAGCAATAAAGAAGGGAGTTACATTAAAACATTAGACTTTTTTTTTTTGGTACCTACAATAACGGAAGATCTTGTTCCAACAACGAAAATCGATTTTAATCTGAATAATATTCCCAATCTTAAATTAGCTGACAAAAATTTCAATATTCCAGAGCGCGTGCAAATGCTATTAGGTGCAGAAGTATTTTATGAATTAATGTTACCCGGACAGTTCAAGACGGAGGGTTCAAATGTTATTTTTCAAAACACTGTTTTCGGATTTATCGTTTCCGGATCTACTTCTTCAGACGCGAAGGGAAAAGAACATTGTGGGTTTATTCAGGCTGCGGATAATCTAGAGCATTCAATTAAGAAGTTTTGGGAAATCGAAAACGTAGAAATCGATTCTGTTAAAACCAGTGAATTAGATATTTGCGAAGACCATTTTAAAAGCACTCATTCGAGAGATGACCAGGGGAGATATACGGTGGCGATGCCATTAAAAGAAGATCCTTCATGTCTTGGTGAATCCAGACAAACCGCGATTCAGAGATTAAACTCTTTGTGGAAACGACTGAGTAGAGATAAAGAATATTTGTCCCTGTATGAGAAATTTTTACAGGAATATGAGGATTTGGGCCACATGAGGGAAATCAAGGCGGATGGATCTGGAGTTTCATTTTACATGCCACACCATGGTGTTTATCGCCCCGAAAAGTCTACAACTAAAATGAGAACTGTCTTTAATGCATCAAGTCCTTCAACGAGTGGGAAATCTTTAAATTCAATTCAATTTAATGGCGGACTGGTCAAGAAGACCTCTTTTCCATTATGGTTCGCTTCCGAAAGCACAAGTATGCCTTTACTACGGATATAGAGAAAATGTTTCGCATGATAAACATACATCCGGAGCAAACGTGTTTGCAAAGAATTCTGTGGAAGAAGGGCATAGGAGAGCCAATAAAAACGTACGAGTTAACTACAGTAACCTACGGCACAGTTAGCGCACCTCATCTAGCCACGAGAACTTTGAAACAGTTAGCGATGGATGAAGCTAATAATTTTCCTTTAGCAGCTCCTGTGTTGCTGAGTGACTGCTACATGGATGACATACTATCGGGATCCGAGAGTATAGAAGAGGTAATAGAATTGCAGCATCAATTAATAGAAATGTTCAAGACCGCAGGGATGCAACTTCATAAGTGGTGTGGAAATTTACCCGAGATAACTTCAATCTACAAGAGTATGCTTTTTTGGAGTCTGAGGAGACTAAAGCACTTGGAATGATTTGGAACCCTAAGTTAGACTGTTTTCTTTTCAGAATAGAGCAACAAAGGCCAACTTCATTCACCAAAAGAATGGTTTTGTCTACTATTGCAAGAATCTTTGACCCTTTGGGTCTCCTCGGACCGATCATAACTTGGGCAAAGATATTCATGCAAAGATTGTGGTTGCTGGAATTGGGATGGAGTGATGAACTTCCCTTTAAAGAACAAAAGGAGTGGCGTCGATTTATCGACTCTTTGAAAGCCGTGAATAACATCTCTATTGACAGATGTATTGTGATTCATAGAGCGGAGAGCATTGAGTTACATGCATTTAGCGACGCATCGGAAAAGGCGTATGGTTCATCCATTTATCTCAAGTCTATATCTGCCCTTGGAGAAGTCAAAGTGTGTCTTGTAACGAGTAAAAGCCGAGTGTCGCCTCTGAAGCAGATTTCTATTCCAAGACTTGAACTGTGTGGGGCAGTTCTTGCCGCTAAATTGATGAAGAAGGTGAAGGAGGCATTGAATCTTCAGATTACAGCTGTGCATTTTTGGTCGGATTCGACTATTGTGATTTCATGGATACATCGAGAATCAAGAGAATTGAAGACGTTCGTGGCTAATCGAGTGTCTAAGATTCATCAACTAAGTTCCCGTGACCAGTGGCATCACATTGCATCAGAACAGAATCCTGCAGATGTGTTATCTAGAGGACTACTTCCTGAGGAGCTTCGTGACGACTCTCTATGGTGGCATGGTCCTGAGCTTCTACAGAGTACTTATTCAACTACTGTCATTGCAGAACCAACCCAGAGATATGACTTTGACTGCGAACTAAGGGTGTCTGAGAGAACTCTGGAGACTTCACTGCTGAGTTCAAGAACTTTGACTTTTTCAACCATCTTATGGACCTTTCTAATAATTATTTTAAAATAATACATATTGTTTCTTATATTTATAGATTTATTGAAAATTGCAGATCCAAGGTGAAAAAGAGGGGACCTTTAACTACAAGTGAGGTAAATGACGCAGAAACCTGGCTTATTAAACAGGACCAGAGTGGCATTAACTTAAGTGACCCGTCAGGTAATCTTAAATCTTTGAATATATTCCAGGATGATAAAGGAATCCTGAGAGTTGGTGGAAGGCTGGAAAAAGCTTCCATACCCTACAGCCAAAAGCATCCAGCTATACTGGCTAAAAATTCTAAATTAAGTAAAATATATTTCATAACTTTGCATAAGAAATTATTTCACGTTGGTCCACAAGGACTGCTGAATGCAGTAAGATTGAGATTTTGGGCTTTAGGAGGTAGAAACCTAGCTAGGAAAACGGTTCATACTTGTGTGGTGTGTTTCAAGTGTAAACCAATTCCCTCTTCTCAAATAATGGGCAATCTTCCATATGAAAGAGTAAAATATGGCCCCTCCATTCAGTATAACTGGACTAGATTTGGGAGGTCCATATTTTGTAACTTTACAAACACCAGAGAAAGGGCGTTTTGAATAAAATTTAT